>AWUE01024800.1:0-18166 GCA_001974825.2 Corchorus olitorius
AAAAAAAGAAGTCCAAGTCCAATCAGTAATTATGAATGCAGTATTGATTCATCCTGATGCAGCACTGTTAAATCCTATTTGAAGGAGGACTTCACAAAAACTGTTTTGGAAGAAAATTCATAACTTTTGATCCATAGCTCATAAAAATGTAAATAAGGTATTGTTGGAAAGAGGATTCCAAGATCTACAACTTTTATGTTTACCTCGAGATCTAACTCTGGTGTTCTGGTGTACGATTTTGCCCTTGAAATTTTTGGATAAAAATTGATCTTCTCCTAAACCGACTTGGAGAATGTTTTGGACGAAAATTCAGATGCTAAATATATGTGGAGCATTCCCATTGGTCACGTTGGATCCTAATTAATGAGGATAATCTAAATTTACATTATTTTAATAATGAAATAATTAAAATATTATTTAGTAATGGCAATTTAGAAATATATTTGAAAAAAGGGTAAAATCGGAAAATATAAAGTTTCCCCTTATTCGTACTTTTATATATAGTATAGATAATATAAATATATAAATATAAATAATAAATATAAGTATAATAAAAAAGTTAGATAATACTTAAATTAAGAGGAATTATAATATTGGTCATCTAATATATTAATAAAAAATTAAAACTAAAAGAAAATAACCTAAAAGCTAAAATCAAAAAGAAAAAAGAAAAGGTCTAAATTGGAAAATCAAATGCAAACGGCTCAATTGGAGGCCATGGCGTTTAGAAGGGAAAGCAGTAGGCCGAACTGGTCCCAAAGGTGTAATACACCTAAGGCTCCGTGGGAGCTTTTAGTATGTTTAGAGCCTGATTAAACGCACCAGGCAGGGCCCCCTTGCTCCTACTTGGCTCCGCAGTGCCCTTGTTAGATCCTGCCTATGTGTTTAGCTTATTTACCCACATATGAATTTGAAAACGGCTTATGGGAAAAGCGTTAGAGCTTATGGTTTTTAGTTAAAAACAACTAAGAAGAGCTCTGAAGACCTTTGCTGTAATTCTTGTTTGGCCCGGTTTAATATCTTTTCAATAGATAAGTTGTTAAATAAATTAGTCCAAACAGGTAGATTTGTATCAAAACAAGCTTGAAATTTACCACCACCAGAACCCAGTTACATTACATTAATTACATTAATAGGCTGAAAATTATACAAGTTGACATTAAATTGCATGAGATTGAAATCTTTGATTTCATTTTCCAATTTGATATGTTTTCTTTTCAATCATTTCCAAACTATGCCATTCAACAACCTTTTCCTTACATGAATTAAGATTCTAGCACTTTTTTTTTTTCATTTGATTCCTCTGCATTATGCGCACACACAACCTTTTCTCTGCATTATGCTAAAGTTGTGGACTTTCTTCATCATGACGGATAGATTCTGTTGATGTGGATACAGTAGAACCATGAACTCTGTCCCTGGCCTTGACCGCCTGAAAAATCCAACAGAAAATATTGAATCAATGATTATGCATTAATTAATCACTACTGTAAATGTAACTAATTAATAAATGCTTTTGCAGAAATGAAAATTGTTCAAATACTTGTAGCTTCCAATTCGTGCGCATGGTAATGACTACAAGCAAAAATGCATGGAAACTACTCCCACATATGATTCCCAACCAAAGTCCCTGCACAACAACAAATAAAAATGGTGACTTATAGCAGCAAAAGAACAAACATATATGGTAAATATTTCACAATATTTTTGCTTACTTTTCCTCCAACTTTGAAGACAAAAGTCATAAGGATTGCAGAAGGAAGCCCCACAAGGTAATAAGATCCTAAAGTTACCCAAGCTGCAAGCTTTTGCAATCCACACCCTCTAGCAGTACCTATATTAATTTAGTATATATTTGATCATATAATTAATACAATTTTGGCGCAATGGATTAATTATCAATGGTTTAATAGACAATTTGGCCTCTGAAGATGTAATTCGACGAAATTTATCGGAGCCATGCCAATATCCGTCCAAAAATGGCTGAATTTCGGCTACTTGTTCACCAAATTTTAATCAATTTCCATCTAAAAAGGCTAATTTGTCCCTTTCTTTTTTTACAAATTCAAGCGTGCAATTGGCAATTTTAGGAGTTAAAGGGCTAATTTGTCTCTTTCTTACAAGTTCAGGGGCCAAAATATCTATTAAGCCATTTATCAATGGAGGAATTAATTGTAGCTTGTATATATAGGAATTAAGAGCTAAATTAAACCTGAAAGGACACCCTGGATTCCATCAATGAAGTTGGATACTGCTACTATTGGAATTACTGAGGCCAGGTATGTGATAACTTGGTGGTCGTTGGAGTACAAAAAACCCAAGTATCTCCTCAATGCAACTGTAATTAAGCTTAATGAAACACCTTGTGTTACTGCTAACAACATCACAACTTTTACTGCAAGAAGTGCAGCTCGGGGGTTGCCTGCGCCTAGTTCGTTTGAAACTCTTGTGCTATATATTATTATTATATAATAATAATAACCCAGAGGTTAAAATTAATTGCACGATTTATCAGGTTTATAGCTTGAAAGTATATATAACACTAGAGAAAGGTGAAAGTGATTGAAATTTCTACCTTACTGCACTGCCAAAACCATAGGGGATTCTGAAGGCCACACCGCATATGTTGAGGCTGCAGATGATGATCAAGTTAATGTTCTGAATCTGCTGAATACATATACTTTTCTTGAGTGTTCTGTTGCCGAACAAATTAACAGAAACGGGTTGCTTGAATTTATAATTTGAACATTATTTTACCAGTTACCAATTATATCTTCTTTAATTAATTTGTTTCATATGGCAATATTATATATTAATATATATAACATAAGATATTTTTTTAATTAAAATATAACATAAGATAGTTGCCAGTAGGATTTTGTCTCAATGGCAATAATTAAGGAGAGATCACTTCGGAACATGCTAAGCTAATAATTACCTGATAGACATCATTGATGTTTCTAACTTTGGATTTGGAAGAAGACCAGACATGAGAAGTAAACTCTCATACGCCCAAAATTCCAGGCTGTTGCACAGCACATGATCACCATAAAAATAATATTAAAACAAAAAAAAAATCAGATTATTGCATATATATTATAGCAAAAACAAGTATAATAAATGTTCCTCTAATAAATATATCCAAATCAGGACTAAAAGTTCGGAAAAGTGCTCAATTTGGGTCTAATTCTTTAGATTGTATCTTATTAGTCTTAAAAGTTTGGACCATCAATTAAATTGGGCCTTTTTCTTACGGAATCTCATACACATGGTGCACACGACATTAAGTCAATAACGCGTCATTACCACATCAAAAAAGCTCGTAAATAAATGGCTAATTTGGTTGATGACCAAAACTTTTAGGCCTGATTTGATTCAATCTAAAGAATTAACCCCAATTTGACCACTCCCCCTAAACTTTTAGTCCTAATTTAAATATTTACTATATGATGATTCATGTGATAAAGTGATGTTTATATATTTAAACTCACCAAACCATAAGAGCTGAAGGTATGCCTAACTTGAGAAAGCTTAGAAGCTTTTTCCTGCCATCAATGGAGAAACCTGTCCAAGTTTGAGTGCATGTGGGAGAAAACTTGATATACATAGCCAAAATAAACACATTGATCCAGTAAGAGATGGCAGTTGACAAGGCAGCTCCTCTATTGCCAAACCCAAGTTTGAGAATTAATGTCCAACACACTAATATATGAACTAAACTTGAAACTCCTGTACTTATCATTAATGGAAGTGTATTATTTTGAGCTTGCAAGAATCTCAGTTGGCATTGGATGAGGCCATAAGGAAGAAGGCTAGGAATCAACCACCTAGCATAAATCCCTGCATGCATTGAAATTTCTCTATCTTGCTTGCAAATGATGAAAATTTGGGCAGTGAAAGCCCAAATCAAGGAAATGGGGAGGCTCATAAATGCAAGAACAGCCATAGCTCTCTGCATGTGAACCCCAACCATGTTATATTGTTTTGCTCCATAGGCCTGCCCGCACAAGGTGTCCAATGCACCTCCCATCCCAAGCTATATATATACAAATTAAATATTGTATGAATCTTCAAAAAGGGCAGTTGAAAAAATCAAAAAAGAGAAGAAGATGATCATTTCAGAAGAAGAAGTATTATTAGTGCTTTATTATAATTATTAATTACCATGAAACTGAAACCGGTGGCCCAAGCAAAAGCATTCGCAAGAGAAGCACTGGCGAGAGAGAGGTTGTCGAGATGGCCAACAAAAATGACAGATATGATATTAAAACTAAACAGCAAGAAGGTGACGGTAATCAAAGGTCCAGCCAACCGCGTTTGCTTCTTAAGCTCTTTGACCATCTCACTTTTGTTGCAGCAATATAATTCTTCACCATTGCTATAACTTACAATAGTGTGAGAGTCTGCTCCTGCATGAGAACCTATGGAGTCTTCTTGTTCCATCTCTCCTTTTTTTTTCTTTTGTTGCTCTTGAAATGTGAAGAAATGGAACAAAGTATACTATATTAGTAGCATTTATATTTAATTTATTTAAGGAAAATTATTTAATATATAAAATAAAAGTTGAGCAGTACAATTATGTCTTTTCCTTAATATTTCATGTGATATTACCTAATTTAAAAAAAATAAAGATTCTTTTCTAATAATGGAATTAGATGTAGAAAGGTGTGACTACGAATTAACCAACTAATGATACGAATATAATAAGATATTAAGATGGGATGGGAATTATAATATATATACTAGTAGCATTTATTTAATTTTTTAAATGTATACAAATTAAAGTTATATAAGTAGTACAACTATGTCTTGTTTCTAATATTTCATGTGATATATTAATATTAACAAAAAAAAGGATTTTTTAAATGAAATTTAGATGTAGAAAGGTGACTACGAAACTAATTATATATGAATAAATATATACAATAAGATGGGATGGGAATAGCAGCCTAATTAATGTTGCTACTAGGAGTACTATAAGAAAGTACAATACATGCATCGAGTTGTTAGCATAACTAGTAGGTGTATTGTGTCTGTACCGTGAGGTTTTGGGTTCAAGTCTCATGGGATGTAAGTTTAGTTTGTAATTTGTTTATTTGTGTATTTGGTAGGTAGATGATTTATTTATGATAGTTTCTTGATTTGAGTTGATTTCTCATGATGTTTGGATATATAGAGATTTATTCTGATTATAATGAGATTTTACATGTATTTACTAAAAAAAATTAGATATATAGAAATTTATTCTGATTATAATGAAATTTCACATGTACTTACTAAAAAAAATATCAATATTTTCATAAAAAAAATATTTTCATATCTTCGGGAAAGGTGACACACGACTTGATTCCATTTATTTCTTTTATCTTCCCGTGAATAGTATGCTTATGAGTTATGACAATAGAGACAGATTTTCTTCAATTCCAATCGACTAGGCGAATATATCTTTTGTCGATTTCGTTGATTAATATATTATATATTGTACCTGAAAATGCTCGTTGATTCCTTATTAATGCCATTTCGAACACATCTTTACTATTGGCAATGAACCTCGTTTGAGTTTTTAATATCAAACTTGTCTCTTTCTTCTTGAATTAATGTGTTGTTACTAGTATATGGAAAAATGAGATTGGAGTCATATAAAACATAAATAATGAGAAATGTAAAGAGGGGTAATTTAAGAAAAACAAGTTATTGAATTTATGAATTAAACCATCTTTAATTAATTTTTGTGGTTTGTGAAAAATGGTTATTCGTGATATATTATAGATTTAAAAAAGGAATAGAAATAGTACATAAATAAATAAAGACTTTATCAAAACTCATCAATGGCCCCCTTAAAGAAAGATAATGGCCTCTAAAGATGATTATTACTCCCTCTGTTCCTTTTTATAAGTCTCTTTCAACTGTATTGCAAATATTAAGAAATATAGTTAAAACTCTAAATTCTGTAATCTTTTATCTCCTTCCAAGTTTGCCCTTTTTCTCTCTACCCCCACTTAATCTCTTTCCTCCTTCCACTCACTATCTCTCTTCATAAATTTTTTCCACTAGCAAGGGTAACTTGGGTAAGTTAACTAAAATATGCATTGAGTTTAAAAAGGGGACTTATATTTTGGGATAAACTTTACAAGGAATTTGATTTCGTTTGGAAAGTTGGATAGCTTGGGTTATGGATATTCTTGCCGAGGTGGAGGCTTGAAGATCACCAAAGGTTCGATGATTGTGATGAAAGGAGTGAAGAATTCAAAGAATTTGTATGAGTTGATTGGAAGCACAATTAGAGGAGATGGATCAGTATCTTCACATCAAATTGAGAAGAAGGATGTGGATTTGCTAACAAAGAAGAAAGTCACTTTTGTAGATTTGGTCAAAGGGTGGAGCAATTAAGCTTCGATGAAGGAATTTGAGTCAAGGTGGAGATTGTTAGGATTTTGACCCAATTCCTAGATTTGGATTAGGATTTTTCTAGAGTTTTTTTATTTGTGGACAAAAATCCTAATAGGAAAGGAATTCTTTGAGTCCAAATTTGTGTTAGTATAAATAAGCAGTTTATGTTTAGCTTTTTATGTGTGTGAGATAGAAAGAGGTGTATTGTTATGAGAGAAAGCTAAGATAGCTTTAGGTTGTTGTGAAAGAATCACCCATGTTGGGTTGATTAGATTGAGAGTTTGCTAGAGAGATTGTTATGATTAGTGATTGTAATTGATTGATTTGATAGTGAAGATTTGTGGCATAGGTCCACAAGAAAATTTGTTTTGTTGTTTCCGCTTTAATTATTTATTTGATTAATTCCTGGGATATCCGAAGTTACAACAACTGGTATCAAAAACTTGGTTGATTGAAGATGACAGAAAGCAGCGGATCAACTTTGAAGTTTGAGATTGAGAAGTTCAATGGAACGAACAGTTTTCAAATGTGGTAGAGTACATTAATGGATATGTTAGTACAACAAGGATTGGGAGATGCGCTTGAAGCTGATAAGCCTTCAACGATGAATGAGAACAGGTGGCGAGATATTCAACGAAAAGCAGTAAGTACAATCTGTTTATCTCTTGCTACTGAAATTAAGTATGATGTGTTAGATGTGAAAACCCCAAAGGAGTTGATGGATAAGTTAGAGTCGATTTATATGTCAAAATCGATTTCTAATATGTTGTGTTCGAAGAGAGAATTATTTGAATTGAAGATGAAGGTGGGAACAAGATTAAAGGCACACCTAAACGAGTTTAATAGATTGGTCACTCAGCTGGTAAGTGTAGATGAAGTCATGAAAGAGGTTGATAAAGCAGTTTTGTTAATTAATTAATTCTCTTACCGACAGGTACTAGAGCTTTGGTGGTTGGTAGGAAAACCTTGAACTTGCAAGATGTGACTTCTGCAATTTTTGAGTATGATAGATTGAAAGAAATTGAAAAGAAAAATGAAGAGAATGATGCTCTGATGGTGGATCTTGGAAGAACTAATGGAAGAGATAAGAATGATGCAAGATCGAGGAGTAGATTCAATGAAAGAGGAAGATCAAGTTCGAGGCCAATGGTTGATTTCAGTAATAAGGAGTGTTATTATTGTCATGAGATGGGCCACATAAAAGTCTATTGCAAGAAGTTAATGGAAGATTTTGGGGATTTCATGAAATCTAAAGAGAAGAATAAGGTTGTTGTTAATGTTGCAACTGTTGTACATGAGGAATATTCTGATGAAGATGTTGTTTTGATGGTGCAAGAAGAAAAGAAAGACACTAGAGATATGTGGGTGTTTGATTCTGCTTGTTCTGAACATATTTGCACAAAGAGATAATGGTTTTCGAAGCTTGAGAAGTGTAATAAGCCTGTCTATATGGCTAATAATGGTGAAGAAAAAATTGAAGGCATTGGGAGTGTGAAACTTCGCCTGCATGATGGAAGTGTTAAGATGCTTGGGAATGTAAGGTATGTTCCAAACTTTACAAGGAATTTGATTTCGCTTGGAAAGTTGGATAGCTTGGGTTATGGATATTCTTGCCAAGGTGGAGGCTTGAAGATCACCAAAGGTTCGATGATTGTGATGAAAGGAGTGAAGAATTCAAAGAATTTGTATGAGTTGAATGGAAGCACAATTAGAGGAGATGGATTGGTATCTTCACATCAAATTGAGAAGAAGGATGTGGATTTGCCAACAAAGAAGAAAGTCAATTTTGTAGATTTGGTCAAAGGGTGGAGCAATTAAGTTTCGATGAAGGAATTTGAGTCAAGGTGGAGATTGTTAGGATTTTGACCCAATTCCTAATTAGATTTGGATTATGATTTTTCTAGAGTTTTTTGATTAGTGGACAAAAATCCTAATAGGAAAGAGATTCTTGGAGTCCAAGTTTGTGTTAATATAAATAAGTTGTCTATGTTTAGTTTTTTATGTGTATGAGATAGAAAGAGTTGTATTGTTGTGAGAGAAAGCTAAGATAGCTTTAGGTTGTTGTGAGAGAATCACCCATGTTAGGTTGATTATATTGAAAGTTTGCTAGAGAGATTGTTAAGATTAGTGATTGTAATTGATTGATTTGATAGTGAAGATTTGTGGCATAGGTCCACAAGAAAATTTGCTTTGTTGTTTCCGCTTTAATTATTTGTTTGATTAATTCCTGAAATATCCGAAGTTACAACAACATCATCAAGCAGGAAATTATAAAAATTACCATCATATAATTCCTTTCAATTTTTTAAATTTTTAAATTTTACCATTTAATCAATTTACACTCATTACTTTGTTTAATTATTATAATGATGATTGATTTGTTCAATATTTTATCTCAAGCTTTTGTTTTCAAACTCATCCGTTAATTATTTTGACTTTATTTTTCAATAACTTGAATTTAACTTTTTTTACAATTAATTTTTTATAATAATTTATTTAATTATTTATATTTTAAATATTTAATTCTACAGATCTAATATATTTGATGAAAAAATAAGACGCAATGGAGCGCGAATAGACATTTATTTAGTTTTAATAAAGTTAGAGAAGATTAACTTCAGATTTAAAAAAAAAATTGTTTTAAATTAAAAATTAACCATCATGTTCAAGATCTAATCTCACCACTAACTTGGGGGAAATACAAAAGTTATGCAAACGCTAATCCACTTCTGGTTTCTTAGTGGCAATCCCATTTAAATCCACCCTAAGTTGCTTTTTAACAATTAACTTACCATTTTAATTTCTTCAAAAAGTGCAAGAAACAACCTTTACATCTTAATAATTGAAGTCATTAATCTTTCGATTGAACGTTATCTTTTTCACTACTTGTAATTAGAGGTGTCAAATGGGCGAGTTGGATGGGTTTCAGGTTCTGGTCATCTAGGTCCGGGTCAAATGGGTCGGGCAATTTTCTCGGGTCATACGGGGTTTGGGTCTGTTGAGTTTCGAGTTGGTCGAGTTCGGGTTTTAACCTTGGGTGACTCGGGTTTCGGGTCAATTGGGTTAGTATTGAATTTTTTAAAGTTTAATACTTAAATTTTTTAAATATATTTATTATTCGATTTATTTTGCAAATAAGTAGAAACATTATACAATCTATTACCATCGAAGTTGAGTAGACTGCATATGCGAGGTTAAAGTGTTAATACTTGATATCTGTCCCCCTTGATATTAATTTTTAATATTAAATACATAATTAATTATCAGGTGGGGTATGTGTCAACATTTTAACCCGTTTGTGGAGTCTAAAAACTTTATTGACGGTGTATCAAATAAAAATTCAAATAAATATTAGTTATGTAATATCTAAATTTATATTTTTTTATTTCTTCAATTATTATTATAAATTAATTAATAATATAACTATCCATGAAAACTGAAAATAGAATTACAACTCTTACCAGTTAGATTATTAGTAATACCCAATAGATAAAATCACCAAGTAAATTACTTAGTAAGTACAATTATTTATTTATTATTTTTAAAATTAAATTACTAATTATAAATTTATCATAAATTATTTATATAACTGATTTAGTTTCAGTGGTTATTCATATAATTATTGTTCAAAAAATGAAGTTTAGCAAATTTAATCATAATTTATAATAGGTAAAATTATAACAATAATATAAACAAGCAGGGCGGTCTACGCTTGCGCTGCAGTCATCTTCTTTTTAGGGTTTATATTTTTTGTAGTTGTTTAAGTCGGTTAGAAAGAAGATATTGCATTGATTGTAAGTTAATCAGTTAGGAGAAACTCATACATCCAAACAAATAATTCGCATATATAAAGCAAAACACATGACCTCTCTTTCATTCTAAATTTGTATTACCTAAATTGTACTTCACCTCTAGGTAATTCATCAAAGTAAAGCTAATTCTACTCCTCCATCTCTAGATAATTCATCAAAATAAAGCTAATATTAATTTTTGTTTGATATGTGTGGAAGCCTTTTTGTGGGAATGTGAGAAAGGCCTGGTTTGGGCTCAAGCCTAGCCCAAATCTCCCCAGAAGAGGAGCTGGGTTTGCGCAAGATGAGGTCCAAGATGCCGAGGCCCAAATAATCAGTGGCGCGGCAGGAAAAATCAGGGAAACTCAGCCTTTGTGGGATGGGGCAATTGACGCGGCAGGAAATGGGCAAAACTCAGTTTTAAAATCGCAGAAACTAAGGAAGATAAAAAAAGATGAGCAAAGTAGCAGAAAACCCAGATTTCTTTGAAATGGAATAAATCAAGCTCTTTATTGATTTCAGAACATATGAGAAACAAATTGGAAGAGGGATTTGGGGGAAAAGGAGGAAGAATACATCGAGAGCAATGGAATCAAAACACAAGCCATTGATAATAGAGGAAAACACTAATTTGGAGAAGAGGGTTCTTGCTTGTTGCTGGAAATCCTTGGAGGATTCTTGAAAATATGATTGTGAGGTGATTCTTGAGAATAGCCAAGAAGTAAATGGCTGGAAGTTTTGTAGCAGAAATTCTCTCTTTTTCTTAGTGCTTCCCCCCTCTTCGCGTGTTGCCATTTTCGACGGTGGTGAGCTCCTTTTATAGTGTGTCTCTTGGCCGGTCGGAAGCTTTGTCCGGCCACCCTAGACGGCTATTGCTTTTCATTGATTCAGTGAATAGCCTCTGGGTTCAAGACAAGGAATCTTCCGTTTTGAGGAAGAGAACAGTGGGCACCTTCTTGCGTTGAAATCGGCACCATATTTCACCGAGCTCCCGTCGCCATCGCCGGTTTACTTTTTACAGCAAACTAGTTGTCTCCTCTCAAAGTCAAAACAGCTTGGCTTTTGATTCCACCCTCTGCAACCCGTTGATTTGCCCTTTGGTGTTAAGGAACAACTTCCAAGCATAGTTGCCCACTCCTAAGAAATTAATCAAGGGAGATTCTTTCTCCTTTTGCCATCCATTCCACTCCCCCCAATTTGTTTTCCCGCCTGTGGGCTTGGACCACAGTTAGTGCCTGCAAAAAAAAATTAGTTAGTGATAATCCTTTGCTAGAAATAGGTAAAAATGAAGAAGTTTGAGTTAATTAGGGTTCTTCCCTTAGATGCTTTCCTCTGCAGGAAAGTCTGACATGTTGCAGCAGGGAATAGGGTTGTGTGCCCTTTGTCTTCACGTTCTTGACTTGGGGGTGAAGTGGCAAGGCCTCCACCGTTTTGGGCCTTCTTGGGCTTGAGTGAAGAGCTTTAAAATTAACAAGACCCATTGTAGTGCACATGGCTTGAGCCTTTCTCACATATATGTATATATATATATATACCCGCATGATATCAACTGTTGGTAGAGTTTCTTTCTGCCTTGGTGTTCTCCACAATCACCTGAATGGATTTCGGTCATGACTTTGGGAGCTTCTTCGGCAGACAAGCATCTCAAGGGTTCTCCAGTGAATCCCTTTCTGAAGAGAATACCATTATCGACAAAGAATATTGCTGCAGATCTCCTAAGGGGCGTATGCCTTCTTCGCATCCTGCGGCAGGACGTTATGAATCAAGAAATCCAAGAGTGGTTGTCGCCAATCTCCTGCAGCGTCTAAGGCAAGGCATTCTTTCTCTTCAAACATTGGGCTGCAACTTTCGCATTCCTGCTGCAGAGCGGATGCTTCCTTCTTCATGTCTGGCCAAAAGTAGCCAAGTCGCTGTAATCTTCGATAGAGGCTAATTTCAGGAGCTATGCCACAAGACTTTTCATGAGTCTCTTTGAGGACGAGCTCTGCCTCTTTCTTTTTGATACAGCGTGCAAGAATTCCTCCGGGCATCCGGCGATAAAGGTCTCCGTTGATTAGAGTGTAATCTTTGAGCTCTTTGATTGATGGAAAATCATCGGATAACAGGGCTTTGCTGATTGAACTCCTCCAATCTTCCTTCTCGGCTGTGGGCCCTTGCTTGGGCGAGTTTGTGACTGGGGAGACTCGCCTGACTACTTCGAATTGAGCAGAATTGCCAGGAAAAATAAGTTTTGATCCCAAGGTGGCTAGCGAGAGCATATCGATTCTCCCCTCTCTGTACATGAACGATCTCAAAAGTCTCAAATGACTTTTCTAGCTCTCGTGCCATGGCTCTGTAAGGCGCCAAAGAGGGCTCTTTGAGTGCGAATTCCCCATTTACTTGGCTAATAACCAAGTTGGAATCGCCTTTAACTCTCAAATGCTTGATTCCTCTTTCTTTGGCAGCCAAGAGACCAATGAGATAAGCCTCATATTCGGCAACGTTATTCGAGCATGGAAAGTCAAGTTTGTAAGACAAGGTGATCGCTTGAGCCTTTTCATCCAATATTACGATGCCAACGCCTCCTCCTTCTGCCGTGGAGGACCCATCAAAGTACAAAGTGTGGGTTCGTACTGGTTCTGCAGTGGCAACTTGTTCTTCCATTCCTGGGATTTCTTCTGATATGGTGGAGGAGTCTTCACTTGGGAATTCGGCAAGAAGGTCTGCTACAGCTTGTCCTTTGATGGCAGAAGGGTTGTGGCAGGAAATAGAATACTGTGACATTTGCAGCAGCCAGTTGGCTAATCTTCTTGACAGAGATGGTTTCGCTAGTAGATAGCGGATTGGGTTGGACTTTGTCATCAAGTTTATCTCGTGAGCTAGGAAATAGTGCCTCAGCTTCTGGGAAGCATAAATCAGCGCTAAGCACATCCTTTCGATCCTAGGATATTTCCTTTCGGATTCTTGCAGTGCGTGACTGATATAATAGATTGGGCACTCTATTCCTTGCTCATCGACTTGAGCCAACAATCCGCTTATAGCTGTGTCTGTCATGGCCAAATACAACCTTAGAGGCTTTCCTGCGGTAGGAGACTGCACTGTTGGGAGGCTCCTCAGCTGCTTCTTCAAATGCAGAAAAGCTTCTTCATGATTGTGCTCCCATTCATATGGCTTCCCTTTCTCCAACAAAGGGGTGAAGACTGTGGTGCTCGCCGCAAGACCTGGAATAAAACGCCTAATGTAAGATAGCCTGCCAAGAAAGCTTTTCAGCTCCTTTACATTGGTAGGCCTCTTCATCTCGGCTATCGCGTCTATGCGGCTCTGATCCACATTGATTCCTCGTTTGTGAACAAGGAAGCCAAGAAACTTTCCTGCGGGGACTCCATAGGCACATTTGGCAGGATTCATCTTGAGTTTGTAAGCACGGCAACAGTTGAATACCCTTCTCAGAGCATCAAAATGCCCTTCCCTTGTCTTTGACTTGACCACGACATCATCGACCTAATCTTCCAAGTCTAGGTGCATTAAATCGTGGAAGATTGCGGTCATGGCACGCTGATAAGTGGCTCTGGCATTCTTGAGGCCAAAGGGCATCACCGTGTAATAGAAGTTCTCGATGGGTGTCCTGAATGCTGTCTTCTCAGCATCCTTTTGGGTCAGCTTGATCTGATTATAACCACTAAAGCCGTCCATGAAGGAGAACATGGCATGTCCTGTCGTGGAATCAATGAGAAAATCCATGTTTGGCAGTGGAAAATCGTCTTTGAGACACGCCTTATTCAAGTCTCTGAAGTCCACGCAGCATCTTATTTTGCCATTTTTCTTCTTCACAGGAACTATGTTGGACAACCATGTTGGGTGCTGAATCGGCCTAATGAATCCTGCGGCTAGGAGCTTTTCCACTTCTTCTTTGATTTGATCTTTTACTGCAGGATGGAATACTCTAGCGTGCTACTTGACTGGCTTAGCATCAGGCCGAACATTCAATGAGTAGGCCACCATAGCAGGATCCAGGCCCAGCATGCTTTTGTAGCTCCATGCAAAGACATCTTCATATTCTTTCAATAACTTGACAAGATGGTCCTTCTCGGCAGGGCTTAGAGAAGAACTGATGGACACACAGTGTTGTGCGGCAGGAGCATCGCTGACATCTACAACCTCTAAGGGCTCATCGACTGCCACAGATGGCTCTTTTGGAGCATCTTCTGCCGCGTTCTCGGGACTCACAAGATTGCAGTCATTACAGCTACTGGTGTTGGGATCTCCTTGAGGATCTTTAGGAGACCCCGCACACCTTCATAAGCGATAGACCACCTTCCCGCTAGGATAGACAGTCTTGCGGCATTGTGGTGAAGATTGTGTCTTTTTCTGCTTTTTGCAATCAAGCGCAGCTCGGAGATCCCAGTCTGGATCGTCTCGAATGTCTTCCCATCTGGGCAAAGGAGTACCAGTTAGCTTAGTCACTCGGGCACCCTGGGCAGGTGCAAGCGCATCGAAGAAGGATGCTTCGGCATAATGAGCTTCTGTTTCGTCAAAGGGAGTGGCATTGGCTGAAATCTTGAAGACTTTTCCATTCAATCTGCCCTTCACACACTGGTGGTAAGTGGAAGGGATGATCTCGTGCTTGTGTAGCAAAGGCCTTCCAAGTAGAATGTGATAGGAAGTTTCAGAATTGATGACGTGGAAGCATGAGAGATTTCACAGGGCCCACTTGCAAATCCAGCAGGACATGACCCAAGGTCTCTTCAGTCGAATTACCAAAGCCAGCGATAGTCATAGTGGCTCTGGTTATTCTGTGCCTGGGTATTCCTGCTGCTGTAAGCGTGTGGATGGATACGAGATTCAATGAAGATCCCGTGTCCACTAAAGCCCTTCTGACTTCCACGCTGTTAATTATCGCAGTGACATATAGAGGGCGCCGATGATCATGTTACTGCACCTCTATATCCTCATCGGTGAACGTGATGGCGTTGGTTGCCTCCAGTACAGTTCTGCTGGCCTGAACTGCGGCGGTGAAACAAGCCTCACTTTCAAATTGGGCAGCGATAGTGATCAGAGCTTCGGTAGCTGTCCTTCTTGCTTCTGGATTCAACCCCAAATGGTTGAACAGATTCTTGAAGCGGTGGCTCTTCTGCAAGGTTCGGATAGTATTCTCTTTTGTGGTGGACGACTCTGGTGCCCCTTCCGGAATTTCTGGGCCGCTATGGATAACGACTGCCACAGCCCCCTGTGCTTGGTGACGGGGAAAAGGGTCATCGTTAATCCTTTGGGCTCTCTCCGGCACCTCCAGAGTTCCATCGACGATCTTTCTGTGGATGATCTTTCTCAACAATTGACAAGATAACGTGGGATGGTGGACGTATCGATGGAGTCGACAGTATCGTGGGTCTTGCTTATCCTGCTCAGTTGGCTCTTTGCTCACAGGATACTGCCGCAGGATACCATCGGCCAACCACTGGTCCACAAGTGTGTCAACTTCTGCCGCAGTAAATGGGACTGGCGACACTTCTTCTCTTGGCCTTTTCTGATTAGGCCTGTTTTTTTTGTTTCCTGCCGCAACAAGGGTCTGGTGTGCCTACGGCTTTTCGCTTCTGGTGGAGCGGGAAACAGGTAGCTTTACGGATTGAGCTGTTTTTCTTGCCGCATCGAGGAGCCTTGCAAACTGGCCTATGCCCAAGTTCTCCAGCACGGCACGAAATTCTGGCAGCATGTTGTGGACGCAAATCTCTACTAGCATGGATTCTGGATTTTCTTCATAGCAATCAAGAGAGAGGTCTTGGAACCTCTTCACAAAATCAACAAGGCCTTCGGATGACCTTTGGTTTTTTTTTTGGAGTTGAAGAAGAGTGATCCTCTCTTCACTTTGAAAGTATTTTCTGCAAAACTTCTCTGCCATCTCTTCCCATGACTTGATGGATCCGGAACTCAAGGTAGTATACCAAGTATAAGCACGCCCAGTGAGAGACTTAGAGAACTCTCGGAGGCAAAGCTCTGGGTTCATGGAATGAGGACCCATCGTGTCCAGAAACTTGCCGACGTGTTCTACGGCGTTACCTTTCCTACCATCATACTGTGGGAAGGTTGGAGCTTCATAGTTTGGTGGGTACGGCTTGTCCACCAAGTGTTTCGGGTAAGGTGGATCCTTCATGAAGATGAAAGTAGGACGTGAGAGCTTGGCCCTTTCCCTTCCCAGCAGGGTGGTGAGATCAGAAAGAGTAGCAAAGCCTTAGAAAGGTTCATTTTGCTGCTGCATTTCTGTGGTGTGCCTCGGCGGGCCATCATCACCACCAGGTGGAGTAGGCGCATGTTTCCATCATGGGACTGGCCTCCATTGGTGGCTCGAGACCTGGTCTCCCGAATGGCCTCTAGCAGCTCGAGTTGGCTTTGATAGATACCACGGGCCAGTTCGACCATGACTTCAGCGGGGTTTGGTGGATCTTGCTCATGCTCTTGCACAGCCGAGTTCTCCTGCTGCTGGTTGGAGGATTCTTCCTGCTCCTCATGCATGTCGTCGATGTCAACAGGAGGATTCTAGTGCTTTTGTTGCCGGACAGCTCTTGGTCGCGCCATCTCACTTGAATTTCCGACTTCAAAATGGCACCCCAGCGGAGTCGCCTGAAAAATGTGGGAGCCTTTTTGTGGGAATCTGAGAAAGGACTGGTTTGGCTCACTTTGGGCTCAAGCCTAGCCCAAATTTCCCCAGAAGAGGAGCTGGGTTTGCGCAAGATGAGGCCCAAGACGCTGAGGCCCAAATAATCAGTGGCGCGGCAGGAAAAATCAGGGAAACTCAGCCTTTGTGGGATGGAGCAATTGACGCGGCAGGAAATGGGCAAAACTCAGTTTTAAAATCGCAGAAACTGAGGAAGAAAAAAAGATGAGCAAAGTAGCAGAAATCCCAGATTTCTTTGAAATGGAATAAATCAAGTTGTTTATTGATTTCAGAACATATGAGAAACAAATTGGAAGAGGGATTTGGGGGAAAAGGAGGAAAAATACATCAAGAGCAATGGAATCAAAACACAAACCATTGACAATAGAGGAAAACACTAATTTGGAGAAGAGGGTTCATGCTTGTTGCTGGAAATCCTTGGAGGATTCTTGAAAATATGATTGTGAGGTGATTCTTGAGAATAGCCAAGAAGTAAATGGTTGGAAGTTTTGTAGCAGAAATTCTCTCTTTTTCTTAGTGCTTCCCCCCTCTTCGCGTGTTGCCATTTTCGACGGTGGTGAGCTCCTTTTATAGTGTGTCTCTTGCCCGGTCGGAAGCTTTGTCCGGCCACCCTAGACGGCTATTGCTTTTCATTGATTCAGTGAATAGCCTATGGGTTCAAGACAAGGAATCTTCCGTTTTGAGGAAGCGAACAGTGGGCACCTTCTTGCGTTGAAATCGGCACCATATTTCACCGAGCTCCCGTCACCATCGCCGGTTTACTTTTTACAGCAAACTAGCTGTCTCTTCTCAAAGTCAAAACAACTTGGCTTTAGATTCCACCCTCTACAACCTGTTGATTTCCCCTTTGGTGTTAAGGAACAACTTCCAAGCATAGTTGCTCACTCCAAAGAAATTAATCAAGGGAGATTCTTTCTCCTTTTGCCATCCATTCCACTCCCCCCAATTTATTTTCCCGCCTGTGGGCTTGGACCACAGTTAGTGTCTGGAAAAAGGATTAGTTAGTGATAATCCTTTGCTAAAATTAGGTAAAAATGAAGAAGTTTGAGTTAATTAGGGTTCTTCCCTTAGATGCTTTCCTCTGCAGGAAAGTCTGACATGTTGCAGCAGGGAATAGGGCTGTGTGCCCTTTGTCTTCACGTTCTTGGCTTGGTGGTGAAGTGGCAAGGCCTCCACCGTTTTGGGCCTTCTTGGGCTTGAGTGAAGAGCTTTAAAAGTAACAAGGCCCATTGTAGTGCTCATGGCTTGGTCCTTTGTCACATATATGTGTATATATATATATATATATATATATAAACATGGGCCTTGCGACCAAATTCCTATATTATATATATAT
>AWUE01024801.1:0-42991 GCA_001974825.2 Corchorus olitorius
TATACGTACATGCGGAGTAAGGGTTGACATGTGTATCCTTTAGGGGAATATTTTTAATGTTAAAATAAATTAATTAAAAAAAAAATTGGTATGCTTCAGCTTCTTACTCCGTTTGTGCAGTCCAAAATTTATATTGACAGAACATTATACAATAATCCAAATATAATAATAATAATAATGATAATAATAATAATAATAATAATAATAATAATAATAATAATAATAATAATAATAATAATGTACATTTTGGTATTCTTTTAATTTTCTATCATAGTACCACATAGTTTTGGCATATTATAATTATACCTACTATTAATTTTATGAGTAATGCCCTCATTCAACGCCACATGGCGTTTTGCTTCTTTTACATGTGTTAGATGTTAATCTCCTCAAACTTTGTTTATCATCTTTGTATTCATTAAATAGTGAGTTTTATTATTATTATAAAATAATTCTATTATATATATTATTATTAATTGTGTGGTTTATTCAATTGAACCTATTAAATAAGCACACATACCAAACAATACAAAATGCAATGAACTATTGGATTTAAAGAAAAATACAAGCACCTATTATTATTAATTGTGTTGTTTATTCAATTGAACCTATTAAATAAGCACACATACCAAACAATAGAAAGTGCAATGAACTATTGGATTTAAAGAAAAATACAAACACCAAATTGACTATAAATAGACAATAGTTTTCAGAACAAAACTCATAAGACCAAATGGAAAAAAAGTGAAAAAGAAAGGAATGATGGTGGATGTATATAATTGCTTTTCAAAAAATAAAATATAATTTTTTTTTAAGCAAATTTTCTTAGAATAACATATAGATTCGATTTCTTAAAATAGTTTTCTTAACAAAATTTATCAAGTAAACCATCCGCACGCGAAGCGCGGGCTGTGGAACTAATTGGCATTAATTTGGTTAGCTATTAGGAAGAAAAATATTAATCCAAGGAAATCAAATATTATGAACAATAATTAATGCTTAAATAGATTTTTTTTGGCCATCTAATGCTCAAATATATTAAATATTTTAGAGAAAACTCAAAAGATTTAACTACTTAGAGTTAATTAAGTTAAAAAAAATTTGGAGAAAACTTTTTATAAATTTTACCAGAGAAGGCCGGATTAAAAAGTTTGGGATCTACCCATTCAAATTTTATCATGGGAGGGGGCAGTGACGTAGCCAATATTGTTTTCAAGCGGGGTCAATAAATATATGAATATATGTTTTTAATGTTCGAGACATAGCTATGTCGAGTGAAATTATCTCAGCATAAACCAACAAGGGGTTGGATTAAGTGATAAGCGGTTTGTTTCAGTTTTAGCAGGTTTCAGGTTTGAGACCTTGCGTACGCAGGTGCCCCATTGGTAAACTCACCCACCATAATCAGGTGCGTAATGCGGATTAGATTGGATACCGGATGGGGTAAAAAAATTATCTCAACATAATTTTTGAATAATAAACTTGTCAACTTGTCAAAACAAATGACATATGGCATCAATTAATAGAAGAGAAATGTAAAAAGAAATTTATTTTACAATTGTCTACGTTTTCTTATTCCAATTATGAAAACGTTCAAGAATAAATGAGTCACCGCTTACTTTCTTCCTATTCCATTGATTATAGCAATGCAAACAAAGTCCTCTCTTGGGATTTAAAACATATATTTTCTAATTTCTACTATTTTATAAAATCTAATTATTTACTAACAAAAATTTTATTTCAGTAGATATAATTAACATCACATGACATCATCAACGCCTTTAGTTTTGTTGGAACTTGGGGTTGGGAATGAATTTAAGTACAACTACTTGTTATTAAATTGTTTTGGTTATAGATTTATAGTTTTGGTAAAATATGATACTTCCTCGTTTCATTTTAATTGTTAATTTAACCGATTTATTTGTTTAAGAAAAGTAATTAATTCCTAAAGTTTATAGTAAAATTACTTAATATTCCAGTATTATCCTTCATTAATGTTTAGAAAAAAAATCTTAAAGCGCATGAGTAATTGTTGATATAACAGCTTTATTAAGATATTTAGAATTCCAAAAACTGAGTTTACCAAAGTAGGTATGTTTAAAAAGTAAAGATAATTGGGACGGTTAAAAAGGAATAAGGGGTATAGACCATAAAAAATAATAGAGGGAGAAGTTTATAATTTTGGCGGAACTAAAATAATATAAAAATAAATTAGTAAAAGTAATTATAAAAAATTTTATCATTTTTATTGACTCTATAAAATTATCTATTATACATATTGACATCCAAATCATTTTTTTAGTGAGTCAAAATCTTATTTTACCTAAATTTTTTCCTGCAAATCAAAGGGTGTTCAATTTTAAATGAGGTCATTTGAGCCCACAACCCAAAGGGTGGGCGTGGCTACGCCCTTAGAGGGGGCCATGGCCCCTACTCATCCACCCGTCATTCCGCCCCCGGCATAATGACCATTTACCCCTAAATCAATATCGTAATAAAGATGGGTATTAAAAAATATTGTTTGTACAAATATCATTCTCCTTTATCTTCAACTCAATAGCTGTAGACGGAGATCTATTAACCAAATAGCAGGTAGTATTAACAGTTTCAGCTAAAAAATCTTCACTAAGCCTAGCATTCAATCCCATACACCGAGCTCGCTCTCAAAGAGTTCTATTCATGCGTTCTGGAACTCCATTCTGCTGTGGTATACGTGGAACAGTATGGTGTCTCACTATTCCTTCATTCTTGCATAACTCATCAAAATCACCTGAACAATACTCCAAAACATTATCAGTTCGAAACTGTTTGATCTTCTTCCCTGTTTGGTTTTCAATCAAAGCCTTAAATTGCTTGAATGTGATTAACACAATATGATCATTGTTTTTCAGAATATACACCCAAACCTTTCTTGAGTAGTCATCAATAAAAGTCAACAGATATCTATAACTACCCTTATAAGCAACAGGAGATGGACCCCAAAGATCAGAATGAATGTAATCAACAGTACCTTTGACTCGATGAATGGCAGTGCTGAACTTAACCTGAGTCTGCTTGCCAAATACACAATGTTCACAGAAGTCAAGCTTATCGGTACACTGCCCTGATAACAAACCGTGTTTGCTCGACAAAGAGATACCTTTCTCACTCATATGCCCTAAGTTGCAAATGCCATAACTTGGTGATATCAGAATCTGGATCATCCAATGATGACACTGTTGCACTACCTGTAACAGTGGAACCATCCAAGATGTAAAGCCCTCGCTCTAAATGTCCACACATCACAGTCAAAGCGCCAGAGAATACTTTCAATACTCCACCTCCACCGGAATACCAAAGACTTTTCTTGTCCAAAGTAGTCACAGAAATAAGATTTTTCTTCATTTCAGGAATATGCCTAACATCTGTCATGATTATAACAATACCATGAAACATCTTAATATGAATTGTACCAATACCTACAATTTTGCAGCCATAATCATCTCTCATTAGCGCAGAACCAACACACCTCTCATAAGTTGAAAATAACTCCTTGGAAGTACTAATGTGAAACGAAGCACCCGTATCAAGAATCCATCGCTCACCTACAGGTGAATCAGATACTGCTAGAACAGTTTCAGCATCACTTGAAGAATCATCAACAACCACATTCGCACCATCTTTGGTCTTGTCCTGCGGTTCACCTTTTCCCTTCAATTTTGGACAATCTTTTCTCACGTGCCCATATCTTTTACAATAGTAGCACTGCACTTTCTTTCTGGACTGTGATCTAGAGCCCTTACTACTTGAATTTCCATCTCTTGTTCTGGATCTCCCTCGAGTAACCAAACCTTCACCATGATTGCTTTCAACTGCTTTGCCATTTAATTGTTTTCTCAACTCATTTGAACGCAAAGCAGTCTTCACCTCATCAAGAGTAATATCCTCATGACCATACACCATATTTTCCACAAAGTTCTCGTAAGAAGAAGACAAAGAACACAAAAGAATCAAAGCTTGGTCCTCATCATCAATTTTAATATCAATATTATTGAGATCCATGATAATAATATTAAATATATCAAGGTCTTGAGACAAAGGTGTACCTTCATCCATCTTGAGGGTGTAAAGCCGCTGCTTGAGGTAAAGTCATTTCGTCAACGACTTCGTCATGTACTTGTTTTCCAACTTATGCCATAAGCCAGGCGCAGCGGATTCATTAGCAATTTCCTTTAGAACCTCATCTCCAAGACATAGCAAAATAACAATATGTGTTTTCTCCACCAGTCCCTGCTGAACCAAAATTGCTCGCATCTTGATGTGCTATAAACTAAAACTATTTTTCCCAATGAATTTTTCAATATCAAATTTCGTCGAAGACACGTTTACAGCCATACCAGCTAACTAACCAGAAAACTGAAGCCAAACAACGGAAGCAACTAAAAATCAAAACCAATCAGCTTTGCAGTTATCGCAAAGACTGACGGAACCACTCGGAATGCCCGAAAGAAGCTCTGATGCCAATTTGTTAGAGTTGGCTCAGCCAAATTAGCTAATACGCAGGCAAAACAATCCACAAGAAATATAGCTAGCCACAAACCAGCAAATAAGCAGGAAAAATAACCAACAAAATAACACAAGATTTACGTGGTTCAGCTTAAAAGCCTACATCGACGGGCAGAGGCCATGAGAACGATTCCATTATGTCAAGAGAGATTACAAACAACTTGTCTAATCAACTATCCCAATAAGAAAGAAGACCAAGAGCCACTACTATGAGCCACAATCAGCATTCTCCCAAAAGGCCGTGGTTAGAGGAACTGGTAACAAGATCTATTTTCCGACCTTCTTCGATAATGGTGCATATGCCTTCTACTCACTTGCTACCAAAAGGTTCATTCCTTCTTAACTGGTTTGTCCCCTGCAGATCCTTGCTGTCGATTAAGTGAAGATCCAAAAAAGGTTTGGTTCCAATTCAACAATAAACTTATGCTATTTTTTTGTTAATAATTTAATCAAACATTTCGTGCTTATTTGTAAAGCTCACCTCCTTTTGCTATTCCTTTTTAAGTCATATATATGTATATATGTATATGGTGCATAGTATGTTGTTATATATGAGGAGGTCATATTTTAATCTTTGCTGAATAAAGGCAGACCAGCTAGTAGATGAGAAAGAGTCGCTTTATGTTGATGCATGCTAAGTTTCTAACAATCGAATCAATTAATCCCTCCTAAACTTACTTAAATATATATATATATATATATATATATACTAGTTTTATCTTCCACGTGCGTTGCACGTGACGGAACGTGTTTAAACTAAAAAGTAATTAAAATAATAATTGAAATTAATTATAAGTCAAAGCATCAATTACTAATTAATGTAATAGAATTAAATTGAAGCAATTTTTAAATTAAATTAAATATTAAATATATATGAAACTAATTATAAATTAATCCATCTTATTATTGAAAAGCAAAAGGCTAGGAAAGTATAATTTCTTTCTATACAACTTTTTTTCATATGTTTCATTTTGCTATTGTGTTTTGTTACCAAAAACTGTTATGGTTATAATACACGATTTCGGTTAAAATTTACCCGAAAGAATTTTTCTAAATTTTTTTCCACGATACTCATAAAATAATATATAATTCGACGTAAAAAAGATTGAAATGCTTTTCACGCTTCTAATATCGGTTTTCCTATTTTTCCGAATTAATTTCTAATTAAATCGAAACATGATTCAGATGCTTGTAAAAACAAATCCTTAAATCCAATGTGATTAAGATTTGGTTAGATGGATATAGATATTTTAATGACACTTGGTGCCAATAGTCATGCAAAACAGAGTCGGGACCCCGAAACGCGTTTTTAGTCAAAAACTGTGATGGTTAGTACACAATTTCGACTAAAAATTTTGCAAAAATTGACACGAAACGTTTCTCTTCAATTTCCAGCCACCATATTCATAAAAAATATATATATAACTCAACGTCAAAATATTGAAGGGTTTCTCACGCTTCTAATATTGTTTTTTTTTCTATTTTCCCGAATTAATTTCTAATTAAATCGAAACCGGATTGAGATGCTCGTAAAAACAAATCCTTAAATCCAATGTGGCTGAGATTTTGTTAGATAAATATAAATATTTCAATGAGTCTTGGCACCAAAAATCATGCCAAACTGAGTCGGGGCCACGAAACGCGTTTTTAGCAAAAAACCGTGATAGTTAGTACACGATTTCGGCTAAAATTTTGTAAAACTTGACCCGAAAGAATTTTTCTCAATTTTTGGCCACGATACTCATAGAAAATATATAGTTCAACACCAAAAAGATTGAAAGGCTATTCACGCTTCTAATATCGTTTTTTCTATTTTTTCTGAATTAACTAATTGAATCGAAACATGATTCATATGTTAGTAAAAACAAATCCTTAAATCCAATGTGGGTAAGATTTGGTTAGATGGATATAGATTGTTAAAGTGGTAATATCCCACATTGGTTATGTTTGACATGACTGAGTGCCTTATATACATGAAAAGTCTCTCCACCTATTGCCAATTGGTTTTAGGTTGGATGCCTAACATGGTATCAGAGCTCAGGTCTGTCCTGTTGCGCCCCCGACCTGGTTGTGTCCACGTGTAGGCCCGTTCTGTTTCGGTGTTGTCCCGGGCTACACGTGAGGGGGCGTGTTAAAGTGGTAATATCCCACATTGGTTATGTTTGACATGACTGGGTGCCTTATATACATGAAAAGCCTCTCCACCTATTGCCAATTGGTTTTAGGTTGAATGCCTAACATAGATATTTCAATGAGACTTGGCGCCAAAAATCGTGTAAAACAGAGCCGGGCTCCGGAATGCGTTTTTAGTCAAAAATCGTGATAGTTAATACACGATTTCAGCTAAAAATTTTGCAAAAATTGACCCCAAGAAATTTCTCCTCAATTTTAGGTCACAATACTAATAAAAAATAATAACTCAATGTCAAAAAGACTGAAGGGCTTCTCATGCTTCTAATATCGCTTTCCCTACTTTTTTCCGAATTAATTTCTAATTAAAAAATTATATATTTTGTAAAAATTATGAATTTAGAAATATCTTTGAAAAAAGTATACAAAATTATTATTATATTTTAATGATGATATAGTTAAATATAGATTAATAATTACAATTTAAAAATATATTTGAAAAAAATAGTACAATCGGAAAAAATACATAAAATTATTATATTTTAATAATAACATAATTAAAATATTTTAATAATGGCAATTTAGAAATAAATTTGAAAAAAATGTGTATAATCAAAAAACATAAAGTTTCCCCTTATTCGTACTTTTATATATATATATATATATATATATATAATAATTGCAAGAGCCAAGGATTTAATTAGACTATCGAAACAAAGTAACAAGTTGCGTTAGAGTACTATTGAATGAAACAAAGTAACAAGTTGAGCTATGGCCTATGTTGACTTTCTCTTGGCCTCGTTGGTAGGACTAGAAAGTAGAACCATTGGTTAAGGCAGGCAAGTACGAATTTGGGTTCAACACACTTAAATGATTTTTCAACCTCTTCAGCACCTGACAAAATTAGTAATATGTTTAAGATTTTATATTTTATTTAGTTTTGAACAGATTGAGAAACGTACATGAAAGTGAGTATTAGCATATTAAGGTTGAATGTTAGGGTAAAGAGGTTCAAGAACTGATCAACATATACTAAGAAATCATTCAACGTACGAAATCATCCAACTTTTATAGTCTCTCTCTTTCTTTTTTTGGCTGGAGACGTTTTATTTTTATAGTCTACTCATCAGATTTTTCCTTATCAAAATATATATATTTCGGGTCTACTCAGATTTCATGTAGGCTAGACAACAAGAAAATAGCTAATAAACTACTACATGTTTTTTTCTTATTAATTCTTGCCACTGTTAGAAAAAGGAAAGAAAATTTATTTTTTAGAAACTACTACTAGAATAGTCTCAAATTCGATGTCGTTTCCAATACAAATTTCCAAAAATTAACAAATTAAAACATCCAATAATATGAATTGTTCCCAAAGCAAACTATATTAGTATTATATAAGAAACACTAAAGGGGAAAAGTGAAATTACAAAAAAAAATTCTAACCCTCTATTCTAATCAATTGTAGAACAAATATTAAGGGGTATTTAGGTCATTTCATGCTTGGTTATTTTGTTATTTAAAAAAACAATTAAGGGTATTTTGGGAATTTTGTAAAAAATTTATCCTTGGTGGGTCCCTTCTTCACCAACAACCATAATTTTTTAGGTTATTTATCAAATGACCCCCGAACTTTTCTCCTTTACGCTATTTAATCCTTTACAATTTATTTTTTGTATTTTTTTGTTTTATTTATTTGATGAAAGTGATTCAAGTGTCTATTAAAAGGTAATTCTATGATTTACAACTTTCATGAAGAACTCAAAAGGCAATTTTAATGTTTTGATTCTAAAAAATGCTTCTGAAATTTTTTGATTTCGATTGCCGATCTATTTAATATCGTATAATTTTTTGTCCACATGTCCGATTAAAGTTATTTAAGTGTTGGTTAAAAGGTTATTGCAATTTGATTGATGAGTTCATGAAGGGCTCGAGAGGAAATTTTTATGTTTCATCTCCATCAACAAACATTTTTTTGTATTTGGATTATTTGTTAAATAACCCTCATATTTTTCTCCCAATCCCAACCAACAAACATTTTTTTGAATTATTTATCAAATGACTCTCATACTTTTTTACTTTTATACTATTTAGTCCTTTAGAAATTCTAATTTTCTTAATTTCATTTTGATTCTTGATGATTTCGTTAATCTTGATTATTATTTTGTTAATCATGTAATTTTTATTTTAATTTTTTCATCGATCGAGCGGATCCACGTGAGTGCGGCAAGTGATTAATGTATTTTATAAGTGATTAATCATTAGTGTTTGGTTATTTAATTGGTGTTAATGATTAATTATTGGACAACCTATTTTAATTCTAGATGTTTTGTCATTTGATTAGTGTTAGTGATTAAATATTGATCATTGGATATCAAATATGCAAATTTATAAAGCTATTATAAGATTGTAAGCTCTGCAGAAAAATTATGAGACAATACTTTCAAAGGTAAAGGTTAAGAGATACTTCTATTAACAACGATTGAGGTATTTTAGTCGTAACTATTAAATATTTTACACACTCTCTATAAAACATTTAAAACCCGGGGCGAAACGCGGGAAGATTACCTAGTTATATACAATAACCTATAGCGCATTTGTTTTGGTAAAAAACCATGCTCTCACTTATAACGTTCATGTATGCCAATGTTTTTTCCTAGCAAAGTTTTAATACACACATGATGAGGCAAGATGTTATGAATTCTGAACATGTTTCTTTCTTAGGATTTTTGAGATTTTTCTTTTCTACTCATAAACATGATATTGAAATGAGTTATACAATAGGAGGTAGCCCTCTCATTTCCCATAATCTCACCCCGCCCATCTCAGAATTCGAACCCTAGACCTCCCACAAGAACTTAGGGTTTTGAGATTAATTGATTTAAAAAGTTTGATTACTTAGATTTTAATGAAGAAAGATATATAATTTTGATTGTAAACTTTTAAGTAAATGGTTTATGAACACACAATTCAAATTAATCATTGCTGATTATAAACAATACACATCAAACGTATAAATCCAAAGAGTTTTGCTACATGACCAGAAAAATTGACCCGAAATTTGTGACGCAGCGGAACGTGTTCAATCCAGAAACACAGATAAACTCAGAGAAGATAAATTTGATAAAATTATTCGAATGATTGATTAACCTCAAATTTAGGGTTTACAACCTTTAAATAGTCTCATGAAATAACGAAAATTAAATAAAAATAAAGAAAACCCAAAAACAGTCCAAATGGGCCAAAATAAGAAAAGCGATAAAACTAAAACTTGCGATAGAAAACTGTAGCGGCCTTTGTAGGCCCTAAACGAGAACGTTGAACGACGCAGTAACCGACTTACGGTTTGAAAGTTATGACCTTTTTAAGTTGACCCACCTATAGGAATTTCAGGCCCAAAATTCAAAACGTTACACGTCCTTTCGAACGAACTTCTAACGGTCCGTACGATCCGTATATGATATGCCTATCTCATCCGCATCAATTTGGTCCTCCAGGACGTATTGTTACACGATTGGTCCAGCAGACTGGTCCCACCACTATTTAAGTGGGATTTTGCTACAAAACATATGGAATGACCCCACATGACATATCATTTGAGACAAAATTTTGGTCAATTTTTCTGGTTGTTTAGAATTTTCCAAATCCAAATTATATACTAACAGGGAAAGCACACGATCGGATGGGATTGATGTAATTGAAGTGCTTTATTAATAATTGCTCCTATATATATTAATTAAAAGTAGCATACAATGTGAATTTGGTCATTAATTGATAGGTCTATATGAATATGAATCCTTGACTCATCAATCATCGGAGTCAAGTCCCCTTGTTTATATTTTAATCGGCCATCAAACCCTATTTGTAATGTTCGTTTCCCATACCCCTATTTGTAATCATTGGAGTCAAGTCCCCTTGTTTATATTTTAAAAGTAGCACGCTGTGGGATCGATCCTACGACCATCTAATTAGAAGCCAAACATCATATCCCTTAAGCCACACGTGGTTTTCGGATAGTTTCTCTTCTTTTATTTTATTTAAAACCTAAATTATTTGGGCCCATTAAAAGGTAAACCTAGCCGCTACCCCCGTCCTAATCGTATTTTGTATAAATATCGTACAAACGAAAAGCTGCGCGGAAATCTAAAACGACTGCATCAATGGCGAAAAAGACTGCATCAATGCCGAGAAAGACGGACTATCCATGTAGGTTTTGCCGGATGGTGATCAGGCAAGTGACGAAAGATGAATTTGTCAAACATGTAAAGAAATGTGAGGTAAAATTTTATCTCCAATTCTTTTTTTTTCAAAAAAAAATGGCAGATTTGTTTCTAATAAATTATAAAAGCGCACTTAGATCCTTTTAATTTTTGGAAAAATACTACGGAAAAGATATCGGATTTTTTTCTATTCATGTTTTGTTAAGGATTAGTTTCGAAGTAGGAAAAGTTTTAGGGAAATGAAAATTTCAAGGAAAATTTGAAAATAGAGAAATTAAAAGAGAAAATTCAAAGTCGTGGAATAGAAACAATGTCCTAAAACATCTTTTTTTTTTGGTATTGAGGAAATCAAACCTTTTTCCCATTAAAAGGACTCCCGTGAGACCTCCTCTATCTACCACGTTGCCCCATCCTTTTATACCACCTGGATTTTTCGCAATGACTCTTATGGGCTGACACGTTAGCAATTTTTTTTTTCACTTTTTTTGGGCAAACGGGGTCATATCGGGTTTATTTGCGAGAACATTCTAGAGAGAGAAAAAATATCGGTGGCAAGGAGAGGAAGGAACAGGAAAGAGAGGAGGGACCAAGGGAGAAATGAGAGGAAAAGCAAGAGGAAGAAGGCCTGACGACTGCTTCCGCCGCCGATTTGAAAATAGAGAAATTAAAAGAGAAAATTCAAAGTCATGGATTGGAAACAGTGTCCTAAAACATCTTTTTTTTTTGGTATTTAGGAAATCAAACCTTTTTCCCATTAAAAGGACTCCTGTGAGACCTCCTCTATCTGCCACGTTGCCCCATCCTTTTATACCACATGTATTTTTCACAATGACTCTTATGAGCTGACACGTTAGCAATTTTTTTTTTTCAGTTTTTTTTGGCAAACGGGGTCATATCGGTTTTATTTGCGAGAACATTCTAGAGAGAGAAAAAATATCGGAGGCAAGGAGAGGAAGGAACGGGAAAGAGAGGAGGGACCGAGGGAGAAAGGAGAGGAAGAGGAAGAGGAAGAAGGCCCGACGACTGCTTCCGTCGCCGATTTGGAAGAGAGAAGGGAGAAAACTACAAAGCGACGACCATGATCTCGACGGGTTTCAGTCTACGGGTTGTACTAGAGAGTAACGAGAATTCTTTCTCAACTTTTTTAGGCAAGATTTTTTCCCATCTTCCTTCTTTTATGTTTGTTTTCATTCCTAATTTCTCTCTATTTTCCTGACTAATTCTCTCTTATTTTTTCTCTACTTTGGACTGAGATTTATGACAGGTCAGGTTCAATTGTTGAAATTTTATTGGATTTTTTGAGAGTATAAGAGATTTTAAGTTGGAGTCGGTGCCTTAAAGTCTGATCAAGAAGAGGTAATTTGTTGATATCCAGCGGAAAATATCGTATATTTCTTTCCATGTCTGTGGGTTTCATGGTTGATTCTACGATGACGAAGGTAAAAATGGTCTAGGTTTTTCTTTTTGCTATTTATTCTAAGTCATTATTGCAAGTCTTTCGCATGTTATTCCTTCCTTATTCCTCTGCTATAACGTTTTTGAGTTGGGTGTTGCATCTGTTTGTTAAAATGTCTGTGAGAGGCTGAGAGCTGGAGAAAAGGTAAGTTATATTTATATGGAAAAAATACATGCCACTCATGTATTGCACTTGATTTTTAACAGGAAATAAACTTTGATATATTGATTTATTAGTCGTTCTTATAGTTTTCATATTTTCACTAATTATTTCCATGTATCTTTAAGTTTTTTCATCTTCTCCTTACACGTGCAAGGTCAACTTATGAAAAATTCTAATAATGTAGATATATTGAATTATTCATTACTTAACTATTTAGAATGGGATCCGCGGAGTCAATAGAAAGGCCCCTTATTCTTTGATCAACCCCTGTAGCAATCGAGACGGAAGTAACCAACTTCGTTCTCATTGTATTGTTTTGATTTACTGTTCATACATTTCTGCAAGTGCAACTTTTTTTTTTTGTTAATTATTCTTGCCCCTTTTCCATTTGTTTCTCTCAGGCAACTGTGTCGAATTAATTTACCTGCATAATGAATGGTTAATGCTAAAATTTCTCCTTTAGGTCATTATATATCCTTTTGTTCTATAATTAACAGGGTTACTATAGTCTATCAGATTCAATTATTCATTTTTGGTTTTCATAGGATTAGCAAACCAGTATAAGGAAATCTTTGGTTGTTTTCAAACAATTGTTACGGAGGAAGACCCTCCTGCTCTCCTTAAGGTATGAGTCTCTTGAAGAATTAGCATTTTACATCAGACTTCTTCACTACATTATATTTTGCTTTGCCATATTCAGAATTATTTTAACTGTTACTGCAATTTAAAATGCATTGGAGTTGATAATGTTATTGCAACTTTAAAAGACTTGCCACTTTACAATCCAAGCAACTTAAATACAAGAAATGATTAGAATAGTAAATTGGAATCTTTCATCGTTGTAGTAGTTAAAAATGGTAGTTTTCATATTTGGATTACCAATAGTTTATCCCAAGTTAGTCGATGTGTGGTTTAGAAAGGTATATAGTAAACTAGGTATCAGGAATAGTTATCTGGATCATGGACTGAGTTATTAAAAATGGATCCACATGATTCGTCGCTTCAGGCCCAACATGTCATTATTTATATACCGATTTGGCGTGACTTGTTATAGAGCGTATTCAAGGTAAAAAGGTTTTAGCATGCGTGAGAGTCATACTCGGCTGTCTTGCAAAGATAGATCTCTAATTGGAATAAATTACACTTGTTCAAGAGAAGGCTTTCCAAAAAAGATACCGAGACTAAACGTGCAGAAACAAGAATTGGCTGCAAAGCAATGATGGGTTTGAAGAAAGTTGAAGACAAATAGGTAGTAAGTAAGTTTGTAGATAAGCATAATCATGAGCTTCTTACACCTAGGAGTACAAGTTTTCTTCGCGGGCATCGCAAAATAAACACCAACACAAAAGAATCTTATTTATGCATTGAACAAAGCATGTATGGGAACTAGAAAAATTATGTCAATTTTAGTTGAAGAATCTGGTGGTCATTACAAATTACAATATTGGTTGTACTTCGCTTGATATCCAATATGGCTTAAATGGAAAAATGCATTTTAAAGTTTATATGGACTGCCACTTTGCACTTCACTTTTTTTTTTTTATCATATCCCACCATAATGTTTTATTTTAGGTACATTTTGCACCCTATGTGATGGAAAATGGTTACGACGCCGTCACGATGCTGACATGGCATGGCACATATGATGAAAATTCCACGTGGCATGCTGACATGGCAAAATTTTCTTATTTTCTATTATTTTTATGCTGACATGGTATGTCACGTGGCAATTTTCGTCTGACGTGCCACGTTAGCATCATAACAGCGTCGTCAGGTATTTAACGAATTTTCGATAACGGAGGGTGCAAAATATATCCAAAATAAAATATTAGGGTGTGATATGATAAAATAAAAAAGTTGAGTGCGAAGTGTCAGTATAAACTTTAAGTTGCATTTGGCTTTTAAGCCTATCCACAATTATCCAGGGAACAAAAGAAAAAGGTGTGTTGTAGAAGGGGATGCAAAAAGATGTATAAGAACTTCAAAGTCTGCGCACACTAAGAGTGTGTTTGGATGCGGATTTTGAAGGAGGACTTTTATTTGGAGAGGGACTTTTAAAAAGTTAAAATTAATAATCCTTGTTTGTCAAAAAAAAAATATTGAGTTTTCAAATTTCTTAAGAATTTGGAGAGAAATTTTTGGAGGGCCCAAAACCTCTCCAAAATCCTTCTCACATGTTGATTTTTCCAAAATCCTCATGTTTTATAACTTAACCACTCATATTTATTAACTTCCTTTTTTCATGCAATTTTATTTTTTTTAACTTGAATGATTAAAATTTATTTTTAAATTATATATTTTCACTCACATATAATATTATTAATATCTATACAAAATTACAAATCAAATGATATCATATTGAATATTTTTTTTATTTCTAAGATTATTTTTTATAATTAAGGTTTATTTTATTAAAATTTTCAAACTATTTACAATTTCTTTTTAAAATTCTTCATCCAAACTATGTAATTCTAATTGCTAGCATTTTGAATTAATAGATTTTAAAGATTTTCTTTTTTTCAAAATTCTTTGAAATTTTAAATTTCCCCACCCAAACATACTCTAACTACATCTCTTGTAGGTAAACAATTGAGGTATGTACACAACATTTTTGTAATTGAATTTTAATATTTGGTTGGTTAGATATAAATTATTCCATACTAATTTTCTATTTTGTTTGAAGGGAAGATGCAAGATCAAATACAGAGATTGTACCTACTTAAGGACATGAACTTCATCAACAAGTAAATTGATTAATTGGGAAAAATATAATTATTTGATCTGCATAGTCTTGTAATTATTTCATTACTTGTGTAGGAATATGAACCAACAGCGTCCCATTTGACACCATTATTCATTATGTCTCGAAGTTCCAATTGCCTATTGATAAGTGCAATAATTTACACTAGACCTCATTTAGATTATATCTTGAGCATTATTATTGCACTTTCTATTGGTTTTTATGATATATTCTCACATTTTGTGTTTTTGAGCTTGCAGGTTAATTTGGAGTGATTTTAGGGAGAAAATCGTAACTTTCAATCCGGAGATCCGTTTGAGGCGATTTAAGTGCCCGTGGAAAGAGAATTCAAGGCTCTACAACTTTCATTTAGGACTCGGAAGCTAATTTGGACTTGAAGAGAGTGAAAACGATGAAGGAAGTTGAAGACTTGGCGAAATCCTGATGGAGTCCAACTGGGAGCCCGATTACCCCTCAACTGGGGGCCCGGTTGAAACCTCCAAATTTCAATAACTCACTGTCCTAACCGGGCCCCCGGTTGTGTCTGACGGAAATTCCTGTTATTTTTCCCTATTTTCCAATTTTGCCCCTGATTAGTCCAAACTAGTTTAGGACTTTTTGTATCCCTATAAATACAGACTTTTAGGATTATTTTGAGGACCTTTGGCTCATCACAACTATTTTCCTTGTTGGAGAGAAGATTTCCTTGGAGATTGAGACTAAGATTTCTTTTCTCTCTTTCTCTTAAAATTATTCTTGTGTTTTTATTCATGATGATGAGTAACTAATTTCTTAATTAGGGTTTAAGGTGTAGCCAATTGGGAATTATTGCTTGATTTATGAATTGAATTGTTTTTCTTTCAAGTTAGATTTATTTTCCTTGTTTTTCATGAGATTTATATGCTTGATCAACATATAGATTGTTATAGAGATTGTGTGATGTACTGACAGGAGAAGCATAATCTGTGCACTAGGAAAATAGACAAATTAGGCTGGATCAGACATGAATCTTAGGCTAATTTGATAGGTGAATGATTACTTGTTCTTAATGAATCTAATTAATTAGGTTGACATCGACGGATAGTGAATCTAATTAGTTAGGTATTCCTGTGTAGACTTGATGGGGCACATAGGTAATTAAGCATAATTCTATTCTAATTTAACATCAATTTAATTCATAGGTTAGGTAGTAATTTCCCCAATTAGGTGAAACTTGAAGCCCTAAGCTTTCCAATTATTGTCTTCACAACTTATTTAATTCTCTGCTTTTATAATTCAATTACTCTTAATTTTTAATTGTTTTGATAATTTCTCTTAATTTCCTTCTTTGATAGAATTAATTATAATAGGAATTAATTGTTCTCTGTGGGTTCGACACCTGGAATATTCTAGGTTTATTACTTCAACTGACTCAGTGCACTTGCAGATTTAATACATCACCTATCATACATGGTAACACTATTTTAAAGTTTTGTCTATATAATACTTAGAACTTTTTAAGTAGGTGATCATCTAATATTCTATCATTTTCTTCACACTTTCGTTTACTACGTACCGGATTTAATGAGGGAGCAACATTTGAATGCTATGGCAAGTGATAGCAATTTGGATTTAGAATTTAATTGAAAGGGATTTTACCAAGTTGATACAGTTATGGATTTGCTTATTTGCAACCTGGAATTTGCATGTCAACAATGGAATGTTTCATATGAATCAGTTGTTGCTTGGCTATTCTTTTGTGAACTGATTTAGTAATATATTAGTATTTCTTATTTTTATTACTTTAGTTCTAGTACATTATATTCGTTCTAATTGTATATTACAATATTGCTACAACCAAGAATTTATATATCTTGGTTTTCTAGTCTTTTTTTGTTAAATAACTTATTTTTCTCATGACACATAATTTGGATTTGTTCTAAACTAATCAAATTAATTTGCCACTAGTAAAGAAAAACAAATCCAAAACCTATCTTAATGTGAAAAAAAAAGTCACATTATAAGGTAAAAACAAAATTTATTAAAAAAATCACGTTGCAAGTAAATAAAAGAAGTTAAAAATAAATTTTATTAATAAAATTATTCAATTTTAACTAAGATTAAGGTTATATTAAGGTAATTAATAAAAATTAATCAGGTGTGACAGGGTGTAAATTAGGATTTGATGATGATTCAAATTTGATTAGGTGGCACCATCCTAATGAAATCCTAAAAACACCTATTTTTAGGATGATCCAAATAGAATTTAAACTCAATTAATCAAATTTAATTTGAAGTGTCTATAAAATGATAAAAACTAAAAACCAATTTCTGATTCATAAACGGACCTTGATCCATTTCAACTTGGTCTAGGTCTTGGACAAAAAGTTTTGGGCTCCCCTCGGCTGGCAAACATTGAAAGCTTGTTGCTTACTAGTTAAATCGGCCCACATTAAAGTTGGATTGGACGCTGATCCCATAATCTTAATCCCAGGTTGAACAATAACACAGTACTAACAAGTAGTTGATTCAAGTGGTTTGCCATTTGTTCTCCTTAAGTAAAGTCTCGAGTTCAAGTCTTGTGAATGGAAAAAACCATTATTGGGAGAGCTTTATCCCAATAGTAAGACAACCTGACTCGAACAAAGCTAACTTGTAAATATATAAAAAATAAAAAACAAACAAACAAACAAACAAACAGTACTAAGTACTAACCATAACAAACAATACAAGATTTTCATCTAGATGAATGTTCTCGTCTCTTTTGTCCTTGTTTTTGGTCTCTCAAAAATTGACCCAACCCAAGACTTTTTCAAAGTTTAAACTCCATGCCTAAGTCAAATTAGGACACATAACTAACATTTGGTTGCTTGAAACTGAAAAAATTATTGTGAAACTTTATATATTCCCATGTTGAAATCCTACTAAAACAAGCTTGTTATACAAGAATGGAGATAATGCCGAAAGAAAAAAGGAATGGGTTAGTTTGGTCTTCCTCTGCACCGCTTCCCTTTGTTCCTTATTTAAGCTCTGTTTCTTTCTCCCTCTTTAGTTTTCGCTGTTTTTTTGCTGCTTCTCCTTTCGTCTTCAGTTCTCTCTAAATTATTTTTTCTGGCAATTGTATGCTTTTGCTCGATTTTCTCTTCCCTCCTTCTTGCATTCGTTAGTCTTTTTTTTTCCATAGGTGAAAAATATATGGAGAAGGGGATTCTTAATTTTTTCTTCCCTATTTCAATGGTTTTTTTTATTATTATTTCTTTTTCTTTGGGTTTTCAAGGTGAAGATGCATGGAGAAGAGGAAGCAGTACTAATTGATGGGTAAAATAATTTCACTCTCAATTTTCCCTTGGTTGAAATTCAATGGGTTTCACAATTGCTGCTCATGAAACGAATAGGTTGAATTAGGGGCCTGTGTGTGTTATATGGTGTCCCACTTTTGGAGTTGCTATCAAAGATATTGTCACTTGTGGAATTGTTGTTGTATGTGCTAGTTATGAGGACGGTTCCATTCTTTGGTGGGATATACGTAATCCAGGGATTCCTGTAACTTCTGTGAAATTCCATTTAGAGCCAGGTGTGCAACCCAAAATATGGAGATTCCACATGTATTCTCCTCTCTGTTTATCTTCCTTTTCTCATTTCTTTTTCTTTATGAAGTATGTTTTATTATGCTGCCACCATAATCAATCATTGTTAATTGCTTTGGCTTCCTTTGGAGGATGATTTTGATATTGGGTTAGTGATCTAGGGCTCAACGCAGAAAGCCAGAAAACAGAGAAGAAAAGAATAAAAAAAAGTAGAGAAAAAATAATAAATCAAGTAAAAAAAGTAGTTGATATCAACAGTTTGAATAAAAAAGGTGTGGGAGTGGTGGAGATAGGTGTCGGGTTTGATAAAGCTGATGATGTATATTGTTTATAGGGTAAGTTTGGTTTCCTGGGAAGATTAAAAATCATGACTTCAACCTGTTTAGAAAGGTTGAAAGCATGGTTCAAGGTTTTTGGGTAAAAGAATCGAATCCTCTGTTCAACCTCAGGTTTTAAGTTGCTGATAAAGATGCCCAGGGCTTGGTCCTCCGAAATATCAACCAGACTAAGCAAGCTTTCAAACTCCTCAAAGTACTCCTCAACAGTATTTGTGTGTTTGTGAGCAACAAAAACAGGGAATGGATTTGTAAATTCAGTATCACAAAATCTAGCTCGTAAGGAAAGTAAATACTGATTCCAAGTTACCTCTTGTAAGGAGCCTTTGTCTCGCTTGAATCTTTGGTGCCATTGAAGTGCCCTCCCATCCAAGTGCATCATAGCAATGAGAACCTTATGCTTGTCCTCGGTATTATCTGCTGTAAAAAAACTGCTCAACTTTCAACTTCCACCCAAGGAAATCATCGCCATTAAAACGTGGGCATTGAAGTTTAGTATGCTTGGTGAAAGATTTATCATCACTAACAATTATAGGCCAAGACTCTGTCAAACCCGAAGCCTCTATGAGGTTCGTGGCAGTGATGTTGGAGTCCATTTTGAGCATGAGTTTCTCAAACATCTGTCGCATCTCAGTCCCCATGGCTTCCACGCTAGTACGAATCTCAGAGTAAGGTAACTTTTTTTAAGTTAATTAACATGTTTGGAAACTGTTAAAATTGTGCAGCTTTGTGTTCTTGGCAATTTTTGTCTAGAAACAGTGGAGGAAGCTTTTGCTATGTCGCCTTCGATTAAGGTATAAATTTCCTAGCAACCATTTCCTGTAACTTTACCTCTCTTACATCCATTCTTCAGTTTCATAGTAGCTTAACATGTTTGTATCAATTAAGATTACCAAATACCTCTTAGAATTACTTTCTTTAGCTTAATTGTGAAGCAGAAAGAAGGGTTAATTCTGTCTCAAATTCAAGGTATATAGTACCAGCAGTAGGGCTATAATATTGTTGCATTTTGCAAGGAGCTCTGGATTTCATCTTTTCTTAAAGGCATTTGAAAGTCTTTAGGTTTCTGCAAGTAGATAGCAGAAGGTGAGATCTCTCTCAAGCTCACTGTGCAGTTAGCAATGGCTAATGAGTTGTTTATTTAGTAATACAAAATGTAGTCTATGAAAACTATATTGTACGTTTATTATTTTGAAGCGTCAGATGCTTTTCACCTTATCTAATTTTATTTCTTATTTATAATTTTAACTTTTCTTTGTAGGGCTGTAGCTGCAAGTCTCTTGACTTCGACTACGATGTGCACAAATGGCTGAAGATCAAAATATTGGTGTTCCATGGATTATTTGTCAACAACCTAATGCTCCTGAATCCATGGTATATACTCATTTATACTTACACCAAGAGGGAACAATGCTATGATGGATCTGTAGTTACATCAGTTGTTGTGTGATTGTTTATCATGATGAATTTCATATACTCATCCTTTTATGATTTTAAAGAGGTCGTCTCTTGAATTCTCATATTTATCAAGGCTAAATCATTGTTTTTCTTTCTTCAATACTTCAAACTAATTACCAAACTTTTATGTTCTGTTTTTGGTCTAACGAATTTAGAGAAAGAAATAATCAGATATGCTATATTGTCTATGGTATGTCAAAATATTTTTACGTCTCTTTTCTATTAAATTCATTTATGAGTAAAAAGTCCATTAGAGAGTAATATTGTTTGCTGTGAAGTCATATATATGGGAAGAATCAATCAAAGAGTATGTAATATTAGGCAAAAAGTTTATTGACTATGCATTCATGTGAATTTGGTACTGCATATTCTGTTATGTTCTTTGTTATTGCCTTGAAACCTCTTCTTAAGTTGGAGAGGTGATAGAAAGTAGAGGTAAGGTTATTAGTGTTTTATTACACTGACATTTGAGATTGTAAAAGCTTCAGTAACAGCCTAAAGTCAAGAAGAATGATTGCTAATTCTGTTTCTTTCTTTTCTCTCAATTTCCTAATTGTATTTTTCCTTCTTCATTTATCATATATGGTGGAATTTTTTTTTCTCCTCTCAGTGACGGGAAGAGTGAAAAAGATGAAGGACAGATGATCATGGAGTGCTTCAGAGGAAGGTTGCTAAGAGAGCGACAAGCTTTGACGTCTGCAAAAGAAGATGCAGAAGTTACATGCAATAAGGTCTGCTTTTGTTCTATCAATGTAGGTGTTAAATTCAACATTGAGGCTTTGCATTTAATTGGAATAAAAAAACTAAATTAAATTTATTTAATTTAATTTCAGAACCTATATTAATCTCCTTATTTGATCAATTAATCAAGTACCACTCTAAAAGAAAAAAATGTCCATAAAACTAGCATGGGCTAATATGACTTGTAATATATTAACCCAATATCGATATGAAACAAACAATTAATTATGATTAGTATAGTCAAGGAGGAGTACACGAAAACTAATAAGAGAATGAAGAGGGTGCCTAGGATTTGTAATTCTTGGAGATTAGATTAATATAAAAAAATTAATATATATATATATTTATAGATTATAGATTACAAACTTATTTTTCCAATAAACAATTTCTTGTTTCTTTATAAATAAAATCCCAAAAAAGTAACTTTGTCAAAACCCAAAATAAAAAGGCAACTATCAAAGAAGCATCCTCTCAAATTTATCTTGAAATCACAACATAATCTTTTTTTTTTTGGCACAATCACAAAGGCAAGTTCCTTTCATGTAACGGCACGTGTCATCATAAAGGCTGCGTATCTGAGTTTCAATGAATGATAGATGATACATGTTAGATAGTAGATGTTAGATTGCATTCGTTATTTGTTCAAAAAGTTAAAAAAATTTCAAACAAAAAATATAAAATATGATATGCAACAATTCAACTTTGATGTAACCAAGAAAAAGGAAAAAGGATTAAGTTCACATTTGGTAACAATTTAGCAATGTTAAACAAGAATGGGGACAATGGTCTAAGACAAGCACAAGTGGAATTGTTTTATAAAGAAAGAAGACGAGCACAAGTGGAAGTGTTTCCTGAACTTAACTGAAGCATCTTGAAAACACTCACTCTTCAGTTGTTGTTGTTGTTTTTTTTTTTTGGCCAAATGTGAAATAAAGAGTTGAAGAATTTATGTACCCTCTACAGATTCTACTTCTGATTATGGCTAAGTGCTTGGAAACCTTTGGAGATAGCTGATACTGATGCAGTTTGACAAATCTGCAGACTGTCAAAAACATTGATATATAAATCTCATCTCCAACCGAATATGCTTTCAAATCTATGAGTACAAAATTGGTTTTTTTTTTTTATTATTCCTAGTATTATCTTACCCACCATGAAAAGAATATTAGAAGGCAAGATTACAGAAACCAATCACTCTTGTGTAACAAGTCGCTGTTGTCACTTGATCTATAACTTCATCAAAATGGACCATTTTTTTTTCCAGAAAATATCAAACAAACAAGGTGTTATTTAATTGGACACGTGTCATAGTGCTTCACACGGTTATCATAGTGCGTGTATTACTGTCACTAACGTTAGTTAACTTTTGTCCCGATTTGTTTCACTTAAGAAAGGTTTGGTCCTGATTTGCTGCACTTGGTTTGGTCCTGATGTGAGCAATAATTAAACCACTAATAAAATTAAAGCAATAATTAAAGAAAGAAAAATAAGAGGAAAAAAAAAGCAAGAACATATATAAACGGAAATGAATTATATTCCATGAAGAGTCCTAAATGTTATCAAAAGATCTCACTAAGTGATCATTTACATTATAATTAAAAACTGATACAGACCATCAACATATCAGACTGTTAAATAATAAAAAAAAAAGATCGAAATAGAGACGGGATTAAGAACAAACAGCAAACCTTAAGCTCATATTACTTAATTTGGTTCAATTTCCCATAACAGAACACATCTTATTAAGTTGCCTGAATTTTATAGCAATCAAAGATAATTTAGTTGATGAGGGAGTTATACATGGTGACAAAAACGATGGAAAACTGATTAAAAAGAAATGGGGTAAGTAAATTAATTTCACCTTTTTAGCATTTGAGTGGTGAAGGTCATCCTAAATATACCACGTGTGCCCTTTCATGTCTTTATGGCTGCTAATGTTCAAATTCGATTTTAGAACTCTTTTTTTTTAATCAGCATAATCAAGCATAAAACCCTCTATATTAAACATGTTCAATTGTAGATCACCGCCATATGAGTAGCTCTCCACCATATGAGTAGCTCTAAAGTACTTGCTAGTCATCTTTCTTTCCCAAAACATGCAGGTGGGTTTGTTTAATGTTGTTGGCTATTATAACTATATATATATATAGTTACCTGAAGTTTCTAAGCTTGTTAAAGATACAAAAAAAACAAAAAAAAACAAAAAAATTACCTCATCAGGAATATTGTCATTTCTTGATTCCCACTCCCATTCCCTGCGCCCTTACTCTCCTTGTCATTTCTGTCAGTATATGCAAGTAATAGTCTCCTACAAAGAAAGTTTACAACAAGTCAAGGTTATAATTTTGATGTAGTAGAAACTAAAACATATATAAGATCGAGAGTATAATTATTATAAGTACCATCTCTTGTATAACTCACAAAATCAAAATTATCATTAAGGTACAAATATCACAAACGAACATAATCATAAATGAGGGGATATAAGGAATTCTTTCTTTCTTTCTTTCTTTTTTTTTACTATAGCTGGAACTCTTGACTGTCCTCCAAAATCTCTTAGGCCATTAGAGAGGATGATGGCAGAGGAAATAAAGCATTACCAAAAAGGGAACTTACCTTCAATTAGTTCGAAAATTGAAGAAAATTCCTGCAAAAAAGAAAAAGAAAAACAAAACCCCAAAATACCAAAACCCAAAGAAACATGCAAGCAGAGGAGGCATGAGAAAACAATACCAATTGATGTTGCTGTGAAATCAGGGCCTGTCTTGAATTCATTCATCTGCATCAATCCCAAAACATGGCATCAATTAAGATAAATTAGAACTATTTGAATAATGAATATGATCAATCCCAAAACAATGGCATCAATTAAGGGATAAATTACAAGTATTTGAATAAAAACATCATGTCAGGCTGATGATCATATCATGTCAAGCTCATAATCATATCATATTAATTTTAAAAGAAAAATTACAAACACATTTCAAAGAAACTTTTTATAATTGGAAAAGATTTAGGCTGACCTCTATATAGAGGAGTGCAACAACAACTAATCTCTCATAGCACCCCCTGAAAAATTCATTTCAAGTTAGTGTAACAAATAGAATCTTAATGGACCTAAAAGGCTTCATCCCTCAAGCTGACAGTAGTATTCACAAAGAACATTAAGAACGAAAAGAAAAGTGAAGAGAAACTATAGCAGAATAATTCAGATACATCAATATAAAACCATATAGAGCAAGAGAACTTACAGAGGAGGTTCGAACAGAGGGAAACATATTTGGCATTAGCATATGGCCGTTGCAACAACATTTTTTTCATTCAAGACCTGGAAAAACAATGAGCTTGCCTACTTAGATCACAATACTAAGAAAAACAAACCTTCAGCTCAGAAAGGATGAAAAAATGATCTCAGTTAGATGTGAATGAGTAATGAGAAATGAGGCATAAATAACCATTTGGGAGTTACATGCATGAATGAAAGCTCTATATTTATTTATATGCTCAATATTCATGTATTCTGAATCTCCACTATTCAAGATAATTAATCATTAATTCTTTGTTACCTTCACTTGTCTTTTTCATCTCCACTGAAAAAGTAAGTACCTGCAAACGTCATATACTTCATTGTTTAAATGATAATGAAAACAATACTAATTAAGTCAATAAATAGAAATTAATATTGAATTCCAAATGCACATAAGAAATGGAAGATCAGGCAGTTATTTTAACTGTTAAAAGGTGATCATTACCTTGATTTTAGCTTCTTAGCAGCAGGAGAATCATCTGCAATTATTCAAGGCAACAACAAACATGAGGCCTAGATTATTAAAGCATAGTGATTGAATCTGAAATCAATTCGAAAGTCTTTTTTTTAGCAGATACATAAATTCCTCTTACAGACCATGAACATTAAGAAATATCAAATCATAAAAATCTGATAAACATTCAAGAATTCAATTTTAAAGCAGAATCAGGATTTAGAAAGTTGCTGCAATTCAACTTGAGTGTTCTTGCACGATTGTTCAAATGGTGGCATATCAGAGGAAATGGTAAAAACAAACCAAAAGTCCCTCCACTGAATTGTATTACATAATCCAACTTTCACTCAGAGGCACCATTATACCTTGATGTATAATAGGAATGCCATTGTTGTGCCTTTTAGCATTCAATTGCCATGTATCAAAGTATCTCATTTGAACTCACATCATAGGGAAATTAATTAGGACAAGCCAAAAGAAGAAACATCTGGTATTATATATGTGTCCAGTGAATTAGTTCAAGCAAAATAACTTACCTGTCATCAATCAATGGCAAAAGATCTTCCTTAGCACCCCCTATTTTCCCTCTTCCCATTTCACCATTCTAATCAATAAAGAAAACAGAGCAAGTAACCATGTCAACAAACATATATAAAGTGGCACAATTATGTTGGAGAGTAAAGCATCAAATTAAACTAAGAAATATTGGAGTACTGCAACAGAATTCACAGAAATCTAGCAAGTGAAAATTGATCTTAAAAATCAAAGAATCAAAGAATGAATTCAACCAACCATAAACGAAAACTAACCTTAGTTAAGAGGAAACTCCCTGCCAAATCTACCATGATAAGAGGAAAACAAATAATATACCAATAAACAAAATTCGACTAAATTGAGTATTTCATTGAAGCATAAAAACAAATACATGGAATGCAAAAGGAATAAATGATTGGCAGTAACAAAATTTTAGAAATATATGAAGTTAATTAATAATGGTTTGTTCAATTAGCAGTTGAAATCACAAAAAAGAACAAAAGGACTGAGAATTCATAAACCATGATCCAAAACATGAAAAAATCATTCCCATTCATACCAAGAAAGGAAGAAAGAAGAAAAGCACTGATAGGATATGCGAGAAACATAATCCAACATCGCTCAAACTTGCAGCAATAAAAAAGTTCAAGAATCCAAATAAAATTAGGAAGCTGATACATACTTATCGACGATATAGACTTCGTTTTTCCATGCCAATCGTGTCTAATACAGAGCACCAAGTGAAAGCCTGCACAATTAAGGAAATAATAATACCCAAATCATTCAAACATCCAAATTCAATATGAAAGAAAAACTGACATCTTGAGGAGGAGAAAAATGAATAAGGCAGTGAGCAAGAAGCCAAAATTCAAATTATCCAACAAAGCATATAATCATAGAAGAAGGAAGAAGAACTCACCAAGGAAATTACTTGAGATAAAAATCCACCATCGATTACCACTATCTATAACAACACGATTCAATAAAACCCAAAAGAAACATGGGTCAGAGATTGAAGAAGAAGGAAAACTTACCCAATCAAACAAAATAGAAAAGCTGAGAAGGAATAGATGAAGAATGAGAGAAACTGAAGCGGTGAATGAAATATGAGATAAGAAGTTTGAAGCGGTGGACAAAAAAGGGGAAAAATTTTACTATATAGCAGTCAAAGCATACAGCTGATTCATAATCCACCTAAAAAAATTGCAGAGACCAAATCAACCAAAAACAAACCTCAAAATTACCCAGTATCCTACCCCTGATTACCAAACTTAGCCTAATTAAAAAAAAATAGAATTGTTTAGAATTCAGCAAAAGAGGGCAAGTGAGTATATTTGGTTTATCAAATTAGAGTTGTTTAGATAACCATAATTATATTTATCTAACATAAGCAGGGGCGGATCTGCCTTGTTATCAGTGGGGTCATTTGATCCCACTGAACTTTGGAAAAATTACATTATAGGCTTGTAAAAATGAAAATTTTTAATAATATTTCTTACATTGACCCCACTATAATTTTTGCAATATGCATTTGACACTATTGAAATATTTTTTTTTGCTTGAAGGCCCCATTCCCAATATTTAAGAAATGAATAAATAACTTATATGTGCCAATAAAAGAATTAAATGTCATACTTTTTCTTTTCTTATTTCTTTTCCTACTAAATTATTGTCACACTTACAAACTATACTATGCTTTTCATACTTCTACGATATCATTATATTGTATTCAATCTAATTTTATATTATTGAACTATTTCTAACTATATAATTACTTATAAGATATTTTAAGATTTTGAATGCTATAAGTAAAAATCGATCTAGCACAACTAATGAATTTAAACTAAATAGATTTGAAATTATAAGAAGAATTTTGATACTTGTTTCACCAAAATTGTCATGCCAATTTATCTTGCCTAATGTGACATTATATTTACTAAAATCTTACAACAACAAATGCCTTAAAATTTAAAATTTACCCTATAAATTTTATTTTTTAAAATTGTAACTAAGTTTTTGTGTTAGGTAAGACGAGGCAATTTGGAATGCAATATGTATTTTCTTTTAAGTATATTTATTTAAAGGAAAACTATTTAATATACTTGTTGCACCAAAAATCTCTTGCTAGAGTTTTCGCGGAGAATTCTTTATAACAGCATAAGGGCGTGTTAGTCAATTTGCTGAAATTGACAAAAAGGTTGTAAAAACTGGATCTGCCGCGCGGAGCAGCAGATTAAAAGATCAGAGCGATTTGTGGGGACTGGATCAAAGTCACACCGGAGCATTTAAATCATTGGATCCACAACAAACTGTTTCTTGAACTGGGGCCTTCTTCTTCTCTTTAACTGGATCAGATCTATGAGATATGTTTTTGATTGAAATTGAAAGAAAATAACAATTTGATTATTATTTATGAGAGAGAAACACGTGTACAGTGTTTTTGTGTCCAGAGACAAGATTGAAACAAGAGAAAAACACTAAAAGAGTGTTTGGGTGTCCTGAGACAGGATCTAAACAAGAAAAATATGAAGAACGAGTAAGAACTCGTGATGAACAAGAGAAAAATAGCGCAGAGCCAGAGAGAAAATAAGCACGGAGCTTGGTTTTTTGCGCGGAGCAAGTTTGTAACTTTAGGAGCTGGTTTTTGAGATGAGTGATATTTGTGAATGTGTGTTTGAAGCTCTGGAGTTGATCCCTTTACATAGGGGGCGGCATGGGCCTTGCATTTAATGGGTCTGACTTGCTGAAGAAGGTGAATTCCCCATCCTTGGTAGATGACAGCTCCCAGGAAGGTGCAATAAAACTTCATTTTTCTTCTGATTGCTTCCAACAACTGGGTAGAGGGAAGAGAGGATGTCAGTGTCTTTCCTCTAGATGGGAGATGGAAATCTTCCTCCTAGATGGCTGATGAATAATTCTTCCTTCTTCCTATCACACTTCAGCATCCCTTCGTTGCTTCTTTTGTGCTGAAATCAACTAATTTGACTAAGTAGTGGCCTTCTGACATCAGGATTTAGACTTTGAACATCAATGCCATGAAATTCTCCATACTTAGTCATATTTAGCTCTTCAAATCATGAAAATACTACATAGTTAAGAAAATGGCTTAAACCGGGGTGACAAAGCCACTTGTCCTTAACTGAAAAGAATGCAAAAGTTGCAAACGAAGTCGGAATAAGCCAAAATTTCACCAGTAGGCTAAGATTATCTCCATAAGACTATGGAAAAAATTCCAAGTGAATTTGAGCTCTCCTTCATGGTGGACTTGGTTTCACTCCTCAAAATGTTCTTAACTGAAAATCGGGCATAAGTTTTTACACCGATGTCAGAATAAGGTGAAATTTTACCAAGATGGTCTACATGGCTCAAGGATCATCATGGTATGCTCCTTGGTAGAAATTGCAGCCTCTAGCCCCCTCAATTGATCAATTTTACCATTTTGTTCTTAATTGAACAAAATGCAAAGTTGTAGTTTTGCCTCCCGGGGAGAGGGAAAGGGCTAGGCGATTTCTCCACCATGTTAGGTCAACTATGTTGAGGAGGTGTGAGGTTGAAAATCTCATGCCTCTCTCATGTAGATAGGTGTTTCTCTTGCTGACAAACTTTAGCTCTCTGCCTCCTTCCTGCAAGAAGAGGAAAATAACTCTCCTGAGGGAAGAGGGCGGCCTCTCCTCTACATGGGAGACGACTTTGGCTTGGTATTTAAGTCCATGAGATGTCTTCTATCTCATGGTTAGATGGCATACAACTTCCTTTTTTACTGCCTGCCTCCCTAGCTGACAGCAGCATTGAAGGAAACTGCCTCCTTTAATTGATTTTCTGCCTCCTCCCTTGATATAGGGCGGCATATATGGATAATAATAATAATAATTTCAAAAATTATTATTATTTATTTAATAATTCCGGCCTTAATTAATTAATTTCAAGAATTTCCTAATTCAATTAGAACTAGGGTGGTGCAGAAACTAAGTTTCTTCAGGATTTGTAATCAAATCTTGACCACTCATCTTGATATAAATCATGTGAAGACCAATTTACCCTCAATTGTAAATTGAGGTATAAACAATATTGTCAGTGAAATTTAGCAACTGTGCGTGCGGATCTAGAAGGGTGACATGTATCCCTAGGGACTAGATTGAAATATTGAAATATTGTCGCTTGTAGAATGTATCAAATAATTACCCTTATTTAAATTGTTCAAGAAGAAAATTATTACTATAAATAAAAAAAAATGATCCCACTGACTTAAATTCCTGGCTCCACCACTGAATATAAGAACATAATTTAAAATTTATTCGTCTAATTATTAGGCTCTTGTCGTAATAGAAAAAGTCAGGTAGACGTGCAACTTTCGTTTTTATCACAGGCTTTGAACAAAGATGTAATCAAATTAGGTGAACTTCCTAACACAATTTTTGTGCAAAAGTTATAACAGCACCGGAGAAAAGATAATTTGTTCATGACCCAACCACTCACGTGTTTTTACCCTAACATTATTTTATTATATATATATATATATAATTATATATAAAATTGCATGTTGGTCTTTCTTTTCATCATACTTGTGTTTGATAGTCATAGTTGTGTTTTATTATTATTATTATTATTATTATTATTATTATTATATCTATTAAGATATTGGAGAAAATTTAAAAGGAGAATTTCAGTTTTACACCCTTTCGAAATTAATGAACAACCATGAAAATTAGAGATACTAAGGCTCAGTTTGGAACTAGGAAAAATATTAGGGAAAAGAAATTATTTCCCACATTTTCACTATTTACATTTGGTTGTTAGGGAAATTGGATGGGAAAATACAAATAGGGAAAATTGGGGGTAAAATCATTAAATAAATTTTTCCCTCATTTTCTCCCCAAAACTCTCGGGAAAACGAGAGAAAGTTTGGGAAAATTTTATCGGGCCCTTCTCCTTCCCTCTCTCCAGCATCTGTTTCTCCTTTCCTCTCAGACCTCTGTTTCTTTCTTCTTTCAATTTTTATGCAAATCAACTGGAAACCATGCTCATCTTCCACCAAGAGCATGCCGCTAGAAGAATTCTCATCGACAAAGACCTTCTTTAACGAGATCCATGGTTCAAGCTATCTGATCCCTCCAAGCTATCAAATCCCTCCCCAAGGGCTATCGGCGGATGATTTCTTTTTAAGCGAACAAGTTAGATGATTTTTTTCTAAAATCTTTTCTAATTTCAGCCCTTGGTTCTTAGTTCCACTCTTTCTGCTTCAAGTTTTTCTGGTTTGGGATTTTATGAAAATCAAAATGATTGTTATTTGTTTTAGGATTATGCTGTAATGTGATGGGATCTTATGTTTGATTCTTATAGCCTACACTGATGGTAGTTATATTGACTCTATATGTTGGAGCTAATTTAGTTTGGTTGAAAGTAGTTTAATAACTTGTTTCTGGAATAGGATTTACCTGCTTATTTGAGGTTAGGAATTCGTTGAACTCTGCAGCAATGATTGGATTCATGATCTGATATGGTTTTTTGTTATGTATAGAAGTTAATTATATTCAGCATTGATTGATGTAAGTTCATATACATGTAATGTTGATGAATAACAAGTATTCCTTGTTTGACAGCTTGATTTATCATGAGTTGAGAGCTTGGGAAGCCTTCGCTGGTCATTAAATTCATTAAATTCTGTTTAAAATGTAGAAAATATAGTGAGCTGAAAATAGAGTATGTTACTCTGTACATTCTTCATTAGTTCCTTATTTAAGTATTCGATAATGAAAAGCCTTATAATTCTTTGCACTTTACTTTTTCTCGTTAATGCATCTGCCATTGGTTATTCTGAATAGTTTATTACTGATATTTTAGTCGATATAGACATTTCCTAGTATTCCTTGTTGTTAGATTATCAGATTCAGAGAATCACACTAGATTGGGTATTTCAAGTGAATGGCGTGAAAGGCTATACATCAATATCTATAGTGGTGTTTCTGAAAAGAAGCATCAAATGAGCTTGTTGCTTTGTTTAACTCCACTTTAAGGACTCAATTGCTCAGTTTTTCACTTGAGGGACCTATTTGCACATTATCCACCACTTCAGGGGCCAATTGTGTATTTTTACCGGCTAACTTAGAAAAGAAAAAAATTAAGGGGGGCCAAAGCATATTAATACATTTTTTAGTTGATGGGCATCTATAAAAATACATGAAGAACTTCCATTGCGGGACAGTCCCTCCACCCCTGTCTACAACTTCTCGGACTTGAAGCTGTTACATATCAGCGGGAAACGACGTCGAATTGTGCGAGGTGTTACAATTGGCGAGGCCCATGGTCCTGGTTATTTTAATTTTTTTAATTATTTTTATGGGACTCACCTGACATGTGGCCAAACATGCTAACGTGGAAAAGCTATGTTAGCAGATCTGACGGTCGTTAGTCATGTGACGGCACATGACTAACGGACTATTCAAAAACGATTAATGGGGTTCACTTTTGAAACGTAAGGGATTAATTTGTCCAAAAAAAGACATAAGGAATTATTGTGTCCCAAAAGAATAACATAAGGGATTTTTTTTTGGATATTTAGCCTTTTTTCTAATTATTTTTGTGAGACCCACCTGACACGTGGCCAAACATGTTAACGTGGTCCACGTTAGCAAATCTGATGGTCGTTAGTCACATGACGGCCCGTGACTAACGGACCGTCCAAAAAGAACTAACGGGACTAATTTGTGCCAAAAAAAAACATAAGGGATTATTTTGTCCCAAAAGAAAATCGAACAATGATCAAATAAAGAGGCTAACTCCCAAATTTCATAAATCATACAGCCACCTTCCCACCACACTGGAGAATTCTTAACAATCTCAATTACTGCAATCAGACAATCACTCTCAATAATGCAGTTTTTTATGTCGTGTTCCAATGTTATCTCATAACCAAAAAGGATGGCATGAACTTTCGCATAGAGTGGGCTTGAAACGAATCCTATACTCCTTGATTTTTTTTGGTACCCCATCTGATATCCAGGGCTTTTTCCTGACTAATCCGGATTCGACCCGCGTTGCGCACCTAGTTATGGTGGATGAGTCTACCAATGGGGGCAGCTACGTACGCTAGGTCTCGAACCTGAGACCTGCTTAAGCTGGAACTATAACAGAATAAGAAACTGGTAATATTTGATGATGAAGGCTTAATTTGTATTTGTTTTACATCACTATATATAATACAGGAGTAGCTATCAGGATTTGTGTACAATTTAAATAATTTAAATAATCAGATAAGCTAAAGATTTAAACTGTTATGTTTGACTAAGGTTCCTATCTTGTTGAGAGTTTGAATCCTTATGTGATAAGGATTTGAAATCTTCTCATCCCTTAATATCCCCCCGCAAGATGGATGATCCATTGGAGACTCCAATCTTGAGCAAGAGTTCCTTGAACCGAGGATGAGATAAAGGCTTGGATAAAGCATCTGCGAGCTGCACTTTGGAAGAGATATGTTTGACGCTGAGCTGGCCTTAACTGACTTGATCTCTTACAAAGAAATAATCGAGAGCAAGATGCTTCATTCTGGTATGAAACACAGGATTGGCACACATGTATGTGGCACTGAGATTATCACAAAAAACTGTTGGAGAGTGAGAGGAAGAGAGACATAACTCTTTGAGCAGAGACTAAACCCATGTCAATTCGCGGAAACTACAGAGGCAATGGCTCTGTATTCTGCTTCTGTTGAAGATCTAGCAATTGTGCTTTGTTTCTTTGAGTTCCAAGAAATTAGAGTACTACCAAGATAGATAATAAAAGCAGAAGTCGACTTCCTGTCATCAAGATTAGATGCCTAGTCAGAATCTGTAAAGGCAATGATGTTGAAGTTCTTATCTCGGTTGATGCAAAGACCATGATAGATTGTCCTTTTTAGATATCGAAGAACTCTCTTCAAGGCAGTAAGATGAGTTTATGTCAGACGATGCATATATTGAGACAATTTATTGATAGCAAAGCTGATGTCAGGGCGTGTAAGAGACAAATATTACAAGGAGCCAATAATTTTGCTATATTCCTCTGCATTTGCAGCTGCAGTGCCATCATCTAGGCGTGAAGGAATTGTTGTTGACAGTGGACTATTGACTTCCATTGCCCCAGACATATTTGTTTTCACAAGTATGTCATTGATATACTTGTGCTGTGAGAGAAAGAGCCCTTTTGAATGTGGAAGCACCTCAATGCCAAGGAAGTAATTGAGATTACCAATATCCTTGAGTGAAAAGGCTTTAGAGAGATCTTGGAGAAAACCTTTCAAAAACATTGAATCATTTCCAGTTAGAATAATGTCATCTACGTATATTAACATGTAGGTAATGATATCACCCTGTCGATAAATGAACAAGGAATGGTCAGCCTTTGAATTCTAAAAACTAGATTGCATCAAATATGAACTGAGAGCTGAGTACCAAGCTCGTGGAGCTTGTTTCAAACTATAGATGGCCTTTTGCAACTTACAAACATAACCAGACCTTGTTTTTGTCATGGGAAAAAGGAGGTTGCTTCATGTACACCTCTTCTTGTTGACATCGAATTGATGCAAAGACCACTTGTTTGAAGTTGCAATGCAGGTGACTGGCTTTACAACTGGACTTAATGTCTCATTAAAGTCCAGACCTGGTCTCTGAGTGAAACCTTTGGCTACAAGCCTCGCCTTATACCAACAAACACTACCATCTGGGTTTCTTTTTATGCGAAACACCCACTTACATCTCACTATTCTGTTGGAGGGTGGTGGCACCAACTCCCAAGTGTTGTTCTTGTTAAGTGCAGAAAGTTCATCCAACTAGCTGATTTCCACTCTTCATGTTTGATGGCGTGTGTGCCACCAGATGGCTCAATGGAGGGAGGAATGGGATGCTTGGTAGCTAGAAACAACTTCTTTGGTTTGTAGATATTATTCTGAGTCATAGGGTGTATTCTTTGTGGGATAACTGAATGGACAGGAGCTTGAGGTTGAGAGATTATCTAAGTTGTCGAGGGTGGATCTTCATTGGAGAGAGGTTGCTGCTCAGGGGCGAAGTTTATAGCTTCTGTTGGCTGCACCAAACTAACATTTATTGAATTAGGAGTGGAAATAGATGTAATAACAGGAACTTCAAATAGAGAAGGTGATAAAGGATCTAGACCAGAGTGTGTGCAGTAATTTGTATGGAAAAGGGTGGATCTTCATTGGAGAGAGGTTGCTGCTCAGGGGCGGAGTTTATAGCTTTTGTTGGCTGCACCAGACTGACATTCGTTGAAGTAGGAGTGGAAATAGATGTACTAACAAGAACTTCAAATAGAGAAGGTGATAAAGGATCTAGACCGACAGTGTGTGCAGTAATTTGTGTGGAAAAGGGAAACTGTAATTCATCAAAGAGTACATGCCTAGAACCAACAAGTGGTTGGTTCAAGTGGTTTAGCACTTGTTCCCCTTAAGCAAGGTCTCGAGTTCGAGTCTTGTGAATGGCGAAAACCATTATAGGGAGAGCTTTACCCCCATAGTGGGCCAACCCGGCTCGAACAAGGTTAACTTGTAAATATACCGAATAAAAAAAGAGTACATGCCTAGAAACATAGATCTTATTTGTATTAATATCAAGACAGTAATAAGCACTTTGGTGCTTTGAATATCCAAGCATCACACAAGGGGCTGATTTTGGTTCCAATTTATGATTTCTGTAAAGCTTAAGCCATGGATAACATAGGCACCTGAAAGTCTTAAGCTTCATATAATTTGGCTTTTCTTGAAAAAGCATTCAAATGGGCTTTGGTTGGCAAGAATGGGAGTGGGAAGTCTGTTGATAAGGTAAACTACAGTGTTGAAGGCATATGTCCAGTATTTTAGTGGCATGGAGGCTTGGTTTAATAGAGTAAGAACTGTTTCAATTATACTTCTATGGCGTCTCTCAACAACAACCTTGTGTTGGGGAGTATATGGAGGTGTTTGAAAATGTTGAATACCGGATGAGGCAAAAAGAGAGCAAAGTTTGTCGAACTCACCACCACAATCTGAATAGATGGAAACAATGGTAGTTTTAAAGTAATTTTCAATCATTTTCTTGAATGTGAGAAACAAGGCATAGATGTATGATATATTTTTGAGTGGAAACAGCCAGGTATATTTCGTGTAGTGATTCACAAATGGTATGTAGTACCTGTAGCCATCAACTGAAACAACTCGACTAGGTCCCCATTAAAAAACTTGCAAAGGAGAAGTAGAAGTAACAGAAGAAGTGGAAAAAGGCAATTTATGCATTTTATTACAAGAACATGAATTACATAACTGAGTAGACACTTTGATAGTGTAGGGTAAAGAAGAAGAATTAACTGAAAATTGAAGAATCCTAAAAGATGGATGACCTAGCCTCTGGTGCCAAATATTTGAATTTGTCCTGACTCCTACATGAGCTAAAGCTTGATTTTTGATGATTGGTGCAGCTGGCTGAAGCTCATAAACTCCACCATTACTCGGGCCTTGAGCAAGAGCCTCCCTCGAATGCAGATCCTTTACAACAAAACAAGCAGGAAAGAATTCAACAGATGATGAGTTTTGAGTGCAAAATTTGTTAATAGAGATAAGGTTCCTATTTGCTTTAGGAACACAAAGAACATTCTGCAATTTGAAATGTTTAGAGGGAGTGGAAATAGAAACTGAACCAGTGTGAGAGATTGGCAGTGCACTACCATCCGCATTTGTGAGCTCATCGGTGCCATCATACTTCGCATGAAGTTGCAAGTTTTGAAGATCATTGGTGACATGATCTGATGCTCTTGTATCCATTAGCCAGCTGGGTTTATTCTTTGCGGAAGCAAAGTGAGTAGAGAGCTGATTCGGACGAGGTTTGATCTTCCTACACATCTTGGCAGATTGGCCAGGTTTGTCACAGTATTGACAAATAACCTTTTCAGGTTGTTTCCTCTAGTATCATTAGTAGAATAAGGTTGATTTGAATTGAAAGGTATGTTACCTGATTGGTGTCCATAATTGAAAGACTTTTGAGCCACATGAACCGAAGGAAGAGTAACCTCATAACTTTCAAGCTTGTGCAGATGTGTCTCATAGTCCAGAAATTTGTCAAACAGTTCTTCAAAGGAGATGGCAGTTTTCCTTGCTCGTATACCTGTTGCTAGTTCTTTGAATTCGGAGTCAGCACCATTTAGTGTATGATTGAGAAGATCATCTTCTTGGACAGGAGAGTTAATCAAAGCTAACTCGTCAGCAGTGTGCCTGAGCTGCTGAAAATACTCAGAAACAGACTTGCTTCATTTTTGTGAAGTGAGCTTTTCACGTAGATGCATCATCCTAGACCTTGAACGATTGGCATACAATTGTTGGATTTTATTCCAAGCCGCTGCAGAGGTTTGGCAAGCAGCAAAAAAAGGAACAATAGTTTCCGTTGAGGAAGCAATAATGCCATAAATTACAATTGATCTTGTTGAATCCAGTGTTTATAAGCAGGATTTAGAATCAAAGAAGGAGGAGTAGAGGTGGAAGTGATTTGGGAAGGAGGACAGGGTTTGGAACCATCAATATAACCACTAAGTTTATGCCCCACAAGTAGAGAATTAAATTGAGCACGCCATGAAGGAAAATGTTGGGGCTTAGCTTGATTGGAAGTTGTGTTGCAGTGTTGATAGTGAGCAAGGGAGGTAAAGAATTTTCAGAAGAGTTGGAGTTTGATGAGGTTGATAAGATAGGAGAAGAAGCCATTGGAAAAAAAAAATGAACGAACCTAGCTTTGTGATACCATATAAGAGAATAGGAAACTAGTAATATTTGATGAAGAAGGCTTAATTTGTATTGTGTTTTACATCAGTATATATAATGCAGGAGTAGCTATCATGATTTGTGTACAATTCAAATAATCAGATAAGCTAAAGATTTAAACTGTTATGTTTGACTAAGGTTCCTATCTTGTTGAGAGTTTGAATCCTTATGTGATAAGGATTTGAAATCTTCTCTTCCCTTAATAGGAACGGGCCGCTTACCACTTGATCCAACCCCTTATTGGTGCCTATACTCCTTGATGCACCGACCACAACATCCCCTCCACTATTTTGAACAACAACCTCTAGACCAGCTTCCTTCCTAGTGGCACAAAAAGAAGCGTCAGTGTTAACCTTCAATAAGCCTAGGGGTGGGAGTTTCCATACTCGTCAATTGTTGAATTAAACTTCTAGCCAAAATTGACAAAGCAAGAGGCGTGGAACAACAAGAAGAATGCAGAGATTCATTGCGATTTCACCAAATTGACCATAGCAATACAAGAAACAAATCCAACTGCCCCAAACTCATTGTTTTACCCTAAATCAATTAATAGTGATATATGGGTATAAGAAACATAAATTATATGTACAAATATCATTCTCCTCTAATACCCTTAATTATTTATCTAATACTCCCTATGTCCCTAAATATAAGTCCCCTTCTAGAAGCTTTATTTGTCTTAAATTATAAGTCCCATTATCAAACCCAATGCATATTTATAAGTTATTTCCAAAACTAGCCTTGAAAGCTGTAGGGTAGTTAAGAAAGTGAGTAGGAGGACAGAGAATAAGTGGGGGAAAAAGAATAGGGGTAAAAATAGAAGAACAAGATAAAAAAAAACATAAAATTTTGAGCCCTAACTAACTTAATCTTGATGATATAGTTAAAAGGGACTTATATTATGGGAGAGGGAGTATAAGGCCAAAAACTTTTTGGTAGACACCTGTCGTAATAGAAAAAGTCGGGTAAATGTGCAACTTTCGTATTAAACACAGGCTTTGCACAAAGATAAATCAAATTAGGTGAACTAGAGGTGTTCATGGGCCGGGCCGGCCTTTTGCTTAGTATTTGTAAAATGTATGCTTGCCCAAGCCCGGCCCGGCGTGAAGAACGGGTCTCAACTTTTGTCCAAGGCCCGCCCATATTTTTAAACACATGTCCAATGCGTGCACAAGCCCACCCATATTTATTTTTTTAAAAAAATCATAATTAAAATTTTTAATGAAAAATAAAATTTAAACATTAAAATTTATATAATCCAATAACAAATTAAATCAAAATAAGTTTTAATAAAAAGATTAAATATATAATAAAGTTTTACAAGTTTTAATTAAGGTATACATATAAGTTATTCAACTTTATCATTTATAAATATAATTATTTAATTATATTATATTATTTATATATAAATACGGGCCGGGTCGGGCTCAGGCCTTAAACATCAAAACCAAGGCCTGGCCAATTTTTTAATCAGACTTTATTTTTTTGTCCAAGACCCATTTTTCGGGCCCAATATTTATGGCAAAACCCTCCCATATTACAGGCAGGCCTTCGGGCCTGTACGGATAGCTCAGCCCTTGAGCAAGTCTAAGGTGAACTTCCTAAAACAATTTTTGTGCAAAAGTTATAACGGCGCCGAAGAAAAGATAGTTTGTTCATGACCCAACTATGCACACTCACATGTTTTTACCCTAACAATATTATATATAACAATTGCAGGTTGGTAAACCTGCAATATCTTTATTTCCCTCACCTTATTTCCTCATCGGTGTGTTTGATAGAATGCTTATACATGGTTGTATTATTATAATCATCATATTATTAAGATATTGGAGAAAATTTAAAGAGAAAATTACATTTTTATATCCACTATTCAAATGAATAACCCAGAACAACCATGAAAATGAGTGATCCCAATGATGAAATAAAACACCTATTATTGTATTAGGAAGGAAACCAAACCATGAAATATAAATGAGGAGTCCAAGAATGAAATAGAACACAAATTCTAGTACCACAAAGGAAACCAAATTTATGAGTATACCCATAGTGGTAATTCCTAAATATTTAAGATTTCTTAATGAGTTTTAAATGTATATATATTTTAATATATACAAAATAAATAAAGGATGGTATTAATTACTACAACAAGACACGTGACTCCTTCACGGATAGGGAATAAGGTGGGCGCAAGTACAAAAAGACATGTGACACTTCTTCATGGATGGGACACAAGGTGGGCGCAAATATACACGAGAGTGCTCCAGATCATATATATTACCAGTGGTTGAAATGGGGGAGATGGCATACTAAGTTTGAAAATACAACCGTTTTTATAACCTCAAATTGTATGTATACTCATTATTTGTCTAATAAGAACAATCTAAATAAAAGGGTATTTTGATTTTCTTAATAGCAATGTAAATAGTTATAAGTATATCCATTATTGTTTATGAACAATCTAATATAAAAATATAAAAAGGGTATATGCACATGAGCCATTGGCTCAATGGGGCAGTGGGATCAAGTTTAAGTTCGATTAAAATACGCGGCAGGTCCCTGTATTTACGAGAAAATGTCAATTTGGTCTTTCTACTAAAAAAACATCAATTTAGTCCCTTTACTTACAGGATTGAGTCAATTTATTTCCTATACTTGCGAAATTGGGTCAATCGAGTCTGATCATTAATGTTCTAAATTTGGACCATTATCTGATGTTGACGTGTCATGTTAATAAACGACACATTAGACGAAAATAATAATATAATATTAATTTTGAAAATGGAAAAAAGAATTTATGAGAAATGATTCTTTTAATTAAAGGAATAAAATTATTCATTATTTGTTTAAGAACAATCAAATAATATAAAAAGGGTATTTTCATATGAGCCATTGGCTCAATGGTAGGTGCAGTGGGATCAAGCTCTTTATCTTTTGGATCAAAGTCCTTCAATAGTCTAAAAAGATTATGAGCATGATGAACTAAAACCATTTGCAAGATTAGATTTTTTTTTATGGCAAACATTTGTTTTTATTTTTTTTTAAATGAAAGAATTTTTTTCATCCATTAAAATCAAGCAAGTTAGGGTTTAGTTTTTTGGATTTGGGGATTGATGATTGGGAAGTTTGGATTTGAAAATCGTTCAGTGAGGATGATGTGAGAGAAGCAATATACCTGAAAATGGTGTCGATCTTATGGCTGGATTTTCAGATCGGCGGTCAAGAAGCTGGGTTCGGTGAAGCTTTGATTTGGGGACTTTCGGGTACAATTTTTGGAAGATGAGGTCGGATTCAGTCTCGAGGTGTCAATGAGGAACAATCTGCAACTTTTGGGCTTCAACAGAGCTCCGGCGAGGGTCCAACATGGCGGTCCAAGAGGTAGAGCGAAATCCGGCGTGGTCTTGGGCGGGGACAAGGGTTTGGAGAAAAAAATCTGAAAAATTAAAAAAAAAGGTTTGGCTTTTATAGTTATAGCAACAAGCAGGGCGGCCTACGCTTACGCTGCAGGCATCTTCTTATTAAGACTATATTTTTTGTAGTTGTTTAAGTCGGTTAGTAAGAAGATATTACATTGGTTGTATGTTCATCAAATAGGAGAAACTCATACATCGAAGCAAATAATTCGTATATATATATATATATATATATATATATATATAGCAAAACACATGGCCTCTCTTTCATTCTAAAAGTGCATAACCTAAATTCTACTTCATCTCTAAGTAATTCATTAAAATAAAACTAATATTCTACTCCTCTATCTCTAGGTAATTCATCGAAATAAAGCTAATATTAACTGTTGTTTGAAATGTATGTTGATTATCTAAAAAAACATAGTACACTGCAATCATTTTTTAATCTTGATTGCAATTGTTAAATTAATGAACTCGGTTAGGTGGAAGAATTTGGTTTCTGCATAAGGAAGGCCTAATTTTTTGTAGTCAAGGAGCAGGTATAGTTGCCGTAAGAAAATTGAATTATTTGAGAGTATTTGTAAGAGTATATGTAATTTACACAATGCATTACAAAATGATATGTACTTAGCATTGGCTAACTGTGCTTTTGGAAAGGTAATAATATATATATATATATATATATAACATAAGCAACTAATAGAAACCTCAATAAAAAGGAAGCCCAATGTTAAATAAAAGAAAAAACTTCTTATAAAATAAAAGAGGAATAAGAAAATGTTAAATTTAAGTATCAAAATAATATAATCAACAAATAAATCCAGATTTACTTCAAAATGTTGCGGTGAGAAGTGGAAGCTCACCACTTAAGGCTATGTCATCCTAAGGTGCTGCTAAATTAAATGGAAGGATCTTATGAACATCCACCTGGAAATTTTGAGAAACAGAACGGAGTATAGGTGAAACCAATTCACAGAAATGGAGGAAAGAAGAAATCCACCCAAATAAAAATGAAGACGAAAGGAAAACAGAACTAGAATATCAATACTTTACCCATGAATCAACCATTATTGCAGATACATTCATAGCACCAATCCTTTAAAATTCTGACAGAGAAGTCGAACCGGTAAATCCTAATATCCGCACACAATTAATATGTAACTAAAACACATTTACTCATAAATATTACTCAACTTAGCTTAAAATTACTTTCAAAACCAAACACACCTAATACACACTACAACAATCATAAGGATTATTGGATTATTAACAAGCGAGAAAAGATGAAAAGGGGGCGAAATGGTTGTCCCTCATCGAAAGTTAAAAGCAGCCTTTAGTAAATTCCAAGCGAGAAAAGACCAAAACAGGGCGATAAGGTCTATTCATATTAAAAGTTGATGGGAACCTTTAGTAAATTTCATAGTAGGTTTAAATAATATATAGTTAGTATATATATAATCCGGCACGGATGTAGCCCATCAACCCGTGGGCTGATTTTTTTCAAAATTAATTATTTTACCACGTGGAAATTGTTTTGCCACGTGGCCTGATGACGTGGTCAAAATTGACGGCAAACTTGACTACCATTTGAGAAAGGGCAGAGTTTAGGGACTTATTTAGCCAAAACAAAAGTTCGGCTTATTTAGTAGTCTTACATAAGTTCAAGGGCCTTTTTGTTCATTAAGCCAAATTATTGTTGATCAATCTGGCGTAAGTAATTCCCTTATAAGGATCTTTTCTTTCTTTCTTTCTTTCTTTTTTCTTCCTTTTTCTGTAATGATGTTGAATTTTAAATGCATTTCGTAGAGAATGCATGCATGAGCAACAAAAACCTTATTCAAACTTGTTCTATATAGTAATTTCTTGTCCCCCGACAAAATTGGCAAATATTTTTTTTCTCAATCTCAGCATATCTTTCTGTAATTAACATGTTATTATATTTGCTCTCAAGATAAAAAATTTGGTGACATTCTGAATAAGCACATTCACGAAAGCTAACAACGATCTTCAAGATTTTGTACCTTTTCTGATTTACAAATGAAAATGTTGCATTCAGAGTATTTGGTCATTGCCTCCAAAGCCTATATAAACCAAAAAGAGTTTTGCAGTCCTTCCATAGCAAATTAGCAATACCAATTGATTTTAGAAAAAAAAAACAAA
>AWUE01024802.1:0-47868 GCA_001974825.2 Corchorus olitorius
CTGGGATTGGGTATTTGGGTTGTCCCTTGGTCACCAAGATTTTTGGATGCAAAGCGTTTTGCATAATTAAATTTAAAACCATATATATCTAAATAACTCTAATTTGATAAGAGAGATATATTGCCTTACCCTCTTTTCCTGAATTCTAAACAATTTTGAATTTTTTTCATCAAGGCTGAATTTGGTAATCATGGGTAGCTTAGTGGGTAATTTTGGGGTTTGTTTTTGGTTGATTTGGTCTCTACCGTTTCCTTCAGTGGATTATGAATCAGCAGCATGCTTGGGACAGGTGTTTGATGGGCTTGAAGAGGTGTTGATTCAGATGATTTGGGGCTTAGTTGTGATGATTCCCTCCACCGCTTCACCGCTTGGTCTCTGTTCTTCTTCTCCTTCTCCTTTAATTCCTTTAATTTCTTCTTCTGTCTCTCTTTTGTGTTTCATCTTCTTCTACTGTAATTGAATTTTCATTTTTACATTCTAATTCTTTTTCGATTTTTTATTCTTCCTTATTAACTTTCACAGGATTTTCTGTTTCTGTTCTTTGAAATTCCGATTCCTGCTTACGTTTTTGCTTATGATTCCGATTCTTCCATCATTGTCATTTTTTGTTGATTTATTGGAAGTTTTTATCTGTTTGGTTTGTTTTTGTTTCCACAAGACCATCCTTAGCTTAATTCTCATTTGGATATGTGGATTCTGTCAAGTTTTCATTGCAGATCACTATTCACATAAAGACCTGATGACATCAAGCTTCAAAATGACAAAGAACTTATATGCTGACAGAACTTCTCTGCCACTGCAAGCCAAAAGTAAGACATTCTTCTTACTCTCGGGTTTTCTTGGTGTTCTAATTTTTGCTCTTTTATTTCTTCTTTTAATTTCTCTGTTTTTTAAGTTTAATTTGTTGTTGATTTTGTTTTGTTTGTTGCAGTGATGTCAATCTGAGGATCAATTCTGGGGTGATCATGTGAAGCTTATTGATCCTCGGGTTCTGCTGGGGAAGCATCTTAACCCTGTTTTTGTTGTAACCTCTGGAATTGTCAAGGATTACAATAGTAATCTTGCTTTTATGTTCATGCATATGTTTATCCTTGACAGATTGTTATTTTCCTCATTAGAAATCTGACCATATATATAAAGGTCATGCATGCCTACTGTTTTTAACATTTTTTATTTAGTATAACCCCTTTGATTTGTATGAATTTTTGACCATATATATAACACAGTCTCTCAGAAATTTATATCAGCCTCCGCCTTCCATATTCTTTCTTAGCATTAGTTTTCCAATCTAGAATTCAAGCTTTAATTTTCTATATAAATGCTTATTCTAGAGATTGGTTTTTCAGTATATAGAAGTTTTGCCTGCTAATGCTTAACTAATTGACCATTACAGGTAACTCTAAAAGCTGAGCTGAGACTGAAAGATTCTCAACAGAACCTGATAACTCAATGGCATCTTCTCCAAGTTGAAAAGTGCAGCTATGTAAAAATTATCATTACTCTGCATATTGAATCTGATTTGATTAGGCATGACATTCCAGGGAACAACAGAAAAAATTATCAGCCCTTGAGATGGATCTAGCAGCTCCTAGGTGAGAAGGTTTTGCTTTGAAGCAGCGCTCAGATAATGATGGTACTCATCTAAAGAAAAAGCTTTTAGCTGTTATCAGCCATTGAGATCGATCTATTTGTTGTCTTTATCTATTTGTACTGATTATTTTTAATTATTAATTGTATTTGTGTTTGGTGCATGGGTTTGGCACGTTATCTTTGGTATCATTTCTTTCTGATCCAATATTATTCGTATATATAGATTTGAATCTGTCTTTGGTTTTTGCTATTTGTTTTTGCAGATAGAAATAAGTATTCATGCCAGGTACATATTATACTTTCTTTTATGTATTTCTATTGTTTTAAACTTACCTGTTATTTCACAACTTTTCCACATGTTTGGAAGTCTGATATGGATTACAGGATTGTTAAACTTATTGAACTTATAGCAATATGCCCTTTAAGTTGACTTAATGTCTGTATCTGCTAATGACTTAAAAAATGCTAACCACTTAAAGGGAAAAAAAAGATGGAAAATGACAAAGGGAAGAAACGAGAGTTGGTATAGGATTGTACTGAGAATGAAATGGAAGAAGTTTGGGGTATTCTTTAAAAAAGTGATATACATTGGCTGATTTTAATTACCAAAATTCAAAATTTTAATTTGATTTTAATAGAATTATTGGTTAAATATGGTAAGTTTAAGTTGAAACATCCTAATGTTAAAAGGTTAGAGCCATAGTTCCAAGTGGTGAATCTACTGGAATGTTAATTTATTGGTGAACCAATCCAACTCTTTAATTCCTGATTTTAGCTCCTAATTTTATTCATTTCTCCAAATTCTTTTTCTTTAGGTATTTACGAGGTTCTTGGATTGAAAAATGAAGGTTCAGATTATCTTGGTAAAGGTGTTTCAAAGGTCAGTTATCCTTGAAATTTTTCTTCTTATTTATACTGGTGATCTTCTATGAATAAAATCATCTCCTAATAGTCATATGCTTCTATGAGAAAAAGATCTCTTATTTGTAGCTTTCGTTCAACTAACTGAGAGTGGAGTTATTATCTATGCGTAATTTTACTTTGAAGCATTAACTTTGTTATAGTGACCTGTAAGTGGCCAATGTGTTCTATGAAAGTAAGGTCTGTTCTATGAAAGTGCATTGGATATCTTCTCTTTTTTTTCTATTTTAATTATGGGTCATTGGGTATTTGAGTAGGGCAAAGGAAAGTCAGGGACATGTTTGGTGATTTGCTTTTGCTTTTAGATTTCTGCCTCTACAAGTTTCATATATATGGCAGATATGAACAACATTGTTTCTGGTGCAAATCTTCACATTAACAACTCAAGAAAGATTGTGAGCATCACTAATACTAATATTCTCAACACCACTAATCATGTTGAAAAAGCTGCTCCCACCCCAAATGGATGGTTTGCTGAGCATTGCCCAATTTGGCCAGGTCAGAGTTGGATTCTTTGGATTTTTAGCTCTTTTTTTTTCAATAGATTAATTAATTAATTTATTTTTTTTCCAATTAAAATCCAACAATTTGTTCTAGCTTTTACTTTCCCTCATTTTTGATATAGATAGTGGACATGCAAAATGATAAAATTGCATTGATTCATATACTGAAAAAAATTCCTTGAGGCACGTTTCTACCACAAATTTTCACATGCCATTAAATAATTAAAGAGGCTGGATTTTGCAAGATCAGTTTCGTTCACTTTGTAAATATTAGAGACTTGCATTCATTCAGATATCATATGCTTGATGGTCTTGATCTTTGTCAATTTTTTTAATGTAAACAAAGCAACACTCGATCCGAATTGAGACTTAAGCAAAGATGGGAATTAGTTTCATGAAATGAATAGCCTTGGAACTCATCATGCAGAATTCAATGATTTTTAGTCATCTTAATCCTGCATTTGTTGTATGTGCAGGGAGATTTTTTTGGTATTATATATGGATGATAGAGAGATATATATACATCTCGCTGGAAGAGATAAGGCTGTCACTGACTATATTAAGTGTCAAGGAAGGGTTAGTATTTCACATTTAGCAAGCAAGTTGAACCAGTTCATCGATCTTGAGCCAAAATTTCAGTTTGTAGAGCAGATGATAGTAGAGGAAATCACTTTTGCTTAATTCATTAGCTCCCCCTTCATACTAACATGCAGAGGACAAGTTTATTCCAAGGGAAAAAATAGCAAATGCCTTACAATTTATGAAAAATGAAAAGTCATATTGAATTCTGTATTTTAGTTTATACATTTTACATGTTTAACTATGGAATTATAGAAGGTTAAAAAGCAGGCTAAAGGCTTTGAATTCCACTATAGTAAATTATACCAATTTTTACTGTATCAATGAATTTGAATGGTGAGTCCGCTTGCATTAGCCTTTGGTCATAAGGTTTGGGCAGGTAGTAGCAGCCTATTAATAGGAAAGGAATTTGCCTCCATGATAATTATGCTATTAAGAAAGTATTCAAGAGGAGAACTTACCAATATTTTAATGAGGCATGTACTTAGGTCATGTTTAGTGCACCGATTCACCGGTCGTTTGGCCGGTGGACCGGTGCACCGGTCAAATGGAGCCTTAAGTGTAATCTCCGTTTCAATCGCTGCTCTAATAATCTCATATGTACAGTACCTAATCTAATCTGTACAGTGTAATCTCATATGTACAGTTGCTAAACAGTGTCAATCGCACCGCTACCGCACCGCTCTACTAAACGGAGCCTTAGTCAATGCATTTTTCTTCTTTGGTGTAGGTGAGAAAGCTTAACTCTTGGAAGTATTAAAGGAAAATATAAAAATGTGGCATTGTCGAGGCTTATATGAGCAGTTAATCCCACTATTTCTTAGTGATTTGTTGTTCCTCTCATGAGTTTGCTATATAGGTTCTATCTAATAGTTTCTTGACACTTCATATGAATCTCTTACATGGTAATATTTAATTACTTTATTTATTCCTGTCTATATTCCAATAGAAAAAAAGACCCGAAAATCTGGATCCGCGCAGCGGAGCGCGCGGGCCATATATCTAGTGTTACTAAAATCATGTTTTCTTTTCTTTTGCAGGTCGTCACAAGCTACATACCTAGCGACTATACTCAATGTGGAGGAGGAGTCTCTATAAAGGATAAATTCATTTCCAAAATCATTAGTATTGATATAAAATAGGAGATTGTAATAAATTTCCATAATGCATTTATAAATTTTATCTCAATTCCATTTTCTTAATGGTGAGTTTGTAAATTAAGACTACGAAAAGATAGAGAGAGAAGAGGAATTGTTGTTGGGAATCCAATTATATTATTTCAACATGTGAGAAAGGAACAAAGCTTATCCTAGTCATTAATTTTTTGTTCTAGAGAAGAAGTTTTGGGATCAAAGATAATGCTTAGATTACTCTTTAAAGTATGTCAAAAGCCTTGGAGAATCTTCTGCAGAGTAAATGGAAACAGAGGAAAACAGAGCCCATCACATATATAATATTTTTTGTTTGGTAATGCCCCCAGTATCTTTTCTTTTCCAAGCAACTTGGTTCCACAAATTCTCTGGATGTGAAGCGCATATAACATGAACTTGGCAAAGATGATTCTGGCTAGCCAAAGATTCTGCTGCACTGATGTCAAAACAAGGGGAATTCGTCCCCTATACTTTGCTTACTTCCTTTTCATATTTCCCAGAACTAACGTTCCCATTAATTTTTATTATCCACACAACTTCCTCCATGTTAAGACTCTAATAACTTAACATTAGTGGATGCAGTTTCAATTAATTTCCTAGGAATCTACTGTTATATGTTAAATGTTTTATAACATAGTTTCAAAAGTAAAGATGCTGATTGCTTTCCTAAGTACAATATTATCTGGTTATCAAAATTTTTTAGTATGATTATCAAAATTTCATTAGGAGGTAACAAAATTTCTGTGGTTATCAAATTTTCATAGGGAGGTTTTTAAAGAGGTTATTAAAATTTCATAGTAAGGTTATTAAAATTAAATAGGGGAATTGTCAAAATTTCATAGTGTGGTTATCAAAGTTTCATAGGGAGTACCAAACTTTCATAGTGTGGTTTCAAATTTTCACAATGAGGTTATCGAATTTTAATAGAGAGGTTATCGAAATTGCGTAGTAAGTCTATCAAAATTTCATAGTATGATTATCAAAATTTTATTAAGAGGTAACAATCATAGTGAGGTATTCGAAATTTCACAGGGAGGTTATGGAAATTTCATTTTGTAGTTAACGAAATTTTATAAGGAAGTTATAAAAAACTCATAGGGGTGTTACTAAAATGTTATATGGAGGTTATTAAAATTTCATATCAAAATTTCAGGAAGAGGTTATCAAAATTTCATATGGAGGTTATTACCGATTTTCAAATTTCATAGTGTGGTTACCAACGTTTCATAGAGATCATCAAAATTTTATAGTATGGTTATCAAAATCTCATAGAGTAATTATCAAAATTTTCATAGTTAGGTTATCGAAATTTCGTAGTGTGGTTTATCAAAATTTTCAAAATTAAATTTCATATGGATGTTATATATCAAAATTTCGTTATGTTAGCAATATTTAATATAGAGGTTATCACACTTTCGTGCTTATCAAAATTTGATATAGATACTTAATTTAAACATGTTGGGAAATGTATAACGGACATGAAAACTAAAACTAGTCAAATATTATGAAAAATAATTAATGCTTAAATAGATTTTTTTTTTGCCACCTAATGCTCAAATATATGAAATATTTGAGAGAAAAATCATAAAGATTTAAATACTTAGATTTAATTAAGATAATTTTTTTTCCAACAAAAATTAAGTTATATAAATTTTACCAAAGAATGCCGGATTAAAAAGAATGGGACCTTACCATTCAAATTTTATCATGGGAGGGGCCAGTGACGTAGTATTGTTTCCAAGTGAGGTAAATAAATATATGAATATATGTTTTTAATTTTCGAGACAAAACTGTGTCAATTGAAACTATCTCAACATCATTTTTGAATAATAAACTTGTTAAAATGTCATATGGCATCAATTAATAGAAGAGAAATGTAAAAAGAAATTTATTTTACAATTGTCTACGACCAATTTTCTTTAGGGATGGCAACGGTTCAGATATTTGCCAAAATCTCACTATACGAATCCGTATCCGTTTAAAAATTGTGATATCTGTATCCATCACATATCCGCCTATCTTTTAAAATTAGTATCCAAATCCGCTCCGCAACCGCTTGCTATTATCTGTATCCACTCCGCCTAATCCGTTTAAGAGTAAATATCCATTTAAAATTCAAATCCGAATCTGAATCCGAATCGACTAAGCATAAAAATTTTTTGTCTAAATTGACAGACATAATTTATTCCCTAAAAACACACAAACAACAAGGTTTATAAAGATAAATAAATAAAGTTGTCTAAATTGACAGACATAATTTATTCCCTAAAAACACACAAACAACAAGGTTTATAAAGATAAATAAATAAAGTTCACAAATTACAAAATTCAAACAGCTCTTAGGGTTTTACTTTTTCCTTTTTATTATCTTAAATTTATTTTATTATTATTATATAATTATTATTATTATGACAATAATTGCCGAATTGGACATTTTTAATAGGGTGGGCTTAGTTAGTTTTAACTTAAAGGGGTTTTTGTAGATAAAACGGATTTGGGCTTCAATAACTAATTTATTATATTTGGGCTGAATATATAAATGGATTTTTGTGGCAGATACGGATCGGATATATGCTCTAAATCCAGATATCCGAGGGGTACTATCCGTAACCGCTCCAAAACCGCCACGAATAGTAGTTTCACTATCCAAATCTGCTTTGTATCCATATATTACTATCTGAATCCGCACTAAACAGATTCGGACGGATCGGATATCCGTCTAATATCCGCCCACTACCATCCCTAGTTTTCTTATTCCAATTATTAAAATATATTAAGAATAAATGAGTCGACACTTCCTTTCTTCCCATTATATATAATATTGACTATAACAATGCAAACATAGTCCCCTCTTGGGATTTAAAACATATATTTTCTAATTTTTACTATTTTATAAAATCTAATTATTTACTAACAAAATTTTACAGTAGATATAATTAACATCATATGACATCATCAACGCCTTTAGTTTTGTTGGAATTTGGGGTTGGGAATGAATTGAAGTATAACTACTTGTTATTAAATTGTTTGGTTATAAATTTATACTTTTATGATACTCCCTTTATTTTATTCCATTTTAATTGTTCAATTTAACCCATTGTTTAAGAAAAGTAGTTAATTCCTTCTATAGTAAAATTACCTAATATTCATGTATCACTCTTCATTAATCTCTTTGAAATTCCTAAACCTAAAGTGCATGAGTGAATGATGTAACAACTTTAATAAGATATTTACAACTGAGTTCACCCTTGATAAAAGGGTAGGGTATGTTTAGATAGTAAAGATAAGGGACGGTTAAAAAGGAACAAGAGGTATAAACAATAAAAAAGAAATAGAGGAAGTAGTTTATAATTTTAACGGAACCAAAATAGTATAAAAATAAAAAAAATAGTAATTATAAAAAGTTTTAACAATATTTTTATTGACCCCATAAATTATCTATTATACATATCGACCCAAATCAACTTTTTAGTGGGTCAATTTCTTAATTTCCTTTTATGTACAAATATAAATTGTATGTACAAATATCATTCTCCTTTATTTATACTATATATAAAAGTACGAATAAGGGAAAACTTTATGTTTTCTAATTATACCCTTTTTTCTAATATATTTCTAAACTGTCATTATAAAAAAATATTTTAATTATTTCATTATTTTAATAAAGGAAATTTAAATTATCCTCATTAATTAGGATCCAACATGGCCATTAGAAATGCTCCACATCATCTTTAACATCTGAATTTTCGTCCAAATCATTCTCCAAGTTGGTTTAGGAAAAGATCAATTCTATCCAGAAATTTCAAGGGTAAAATTGTCCACTGGCACGGCAGAATTAGGTCTCGAGGTAAACATAAAAGTTGTAGATCTTGGAATCGTCTTTCCAACGGTACCTCATTTGCATTTGTCTGAGCTCTGGATTAAAAGTTATGAATTTTCTTCCAAAACTGCTCTTATGAAGTCCTCTTTTGAATATAATTTAACAATGCTGCATCAGAGCTGAATCATTACTGCATTATAATTACTGATTGGACTTGGACTCCTTTCTTGGGCTTCCATATTAACGAATTGGGTCTAAGAATATCAAATTTAGGCTTCAAGACACCTGGCTTGACAATTTGGGCTTCATGGATTTAAACGGGCCTAATGGGCCTACTGGGCCGAAATAAGACAAAATAATTGATTGGATCACTGCGTTAAAAGCCCAATTGCTCACAAAATAAATAAATTTTGAGATAAATCAGAGTATATCGAAGTGCATGATGGAATGAGTAGCATTTCAAATACCTAATGAACTGAGAAGGCTATTCGTGACTTTTATTAGTGTATTGTGAACCGTCATATGTGAGGAAACTATTTACTATGGAATGACTATTACAATGCAATGTCTGAGAATTATAAAAAAAAATGCATGGAAACTCAGTCCAGACACAAATTGCTTTCAAATTACAGATCATTGTCTATTATCTTGAAAGCATGTGAAAAAGCATCAAGAAGTTTGATTTGCCAGAGATAGATTCTCAAAATTTGTACATCAGGCTTTCAACACATAAGGAAATTGCAGATGAGTTGAGCACTGAAACTCCACGGAAAGATCTAGAAACTGCAAATAAGTTAAATGAAGACCAAAAGATTGCATTCCACGCTATCTTAGATCAATTTGAATCAAGAAAGAGAGAAGTTTAATTTTTGTTTTTTTTTATGGGGCAGGAGGAATAGGCAAAACATTTTTATATCATGCAATATTAGTCAATTTAAGGTAATAATCACATAATCTTTAAACATATAATTAACAGCATCAATATCGCATTTTTTTAAAAAAAAAATTATCTGATTAATATAACTTCAAATATAATCACAGGTCAAGAGGTCGGATTGCGTTAGTTACAGCAACATCCGAAGTAGCTGCAACGATTTTGCTAGGAGGAAGAACAACAAACTCGAGAGTTGACATTCCATTAAGTTCGACAGAAATGAGTATATGTAGGACTTCTAAACAGAGTGCTAAGGTTGAACTTTAAGAAGAGCAAGACTAATAATATGGGATGTAACATCAATGACGAGAAAGTTTGCAATTGAATATGTGGACAAAACACTTCAAGATATGATGAGTAACAAAGAACCATTCTGAGGAAAGATTGTTGTTTTTTGGAGGAGATTTTCAGACAAGTGCTCAAATTGTACCTCGAGCAACAAAAGAACAAACGGTCAATCAAAGTTTGGTCAGATCACACCCTTGGCCAAAAATGGAGATACTAAGATTGAAAAAGAACATGAGAGCAAAAGGAGACCAAGAGTTTGGAAAATTCCTCCTTCGAGTTGGTGATGGAGAAGGACCAACAAAAGATGATAATTTGTTACTTTTACCAGATCAGATGGTTATAAAGTATGAAAAGCTTGAAAAAGACTTGATCAATGCACTTTTCCCAGATTTGAAGCATAATTCAACTTCGGTAGAGTACATGACCAACCGTGTGATCTTGGCAACAAGAAATGAGTATGTAGACAAACTGAATGAGCAGATGATAGAAATATCTCCTGGTGTGAGTAAGAAAGTTTTGATGAAGCCGAAAATGACTCGAACAACCATTATCAAGAGAAATTCTTAAATATTCTAACACCGAATGATTTGTCAACGCATAAATTTGAATTGAAGAAAAATGATCCAATCATATTTTTGAGGAATTTGGATCCATATAATGGTTTGTGCAATAAAACAAGAATGGTCTGCAAACACCTTGGCCATAACGTAATACAAGTAGACATTGCAATTGACCGATATACTGGAAAACAAGTTCTTCTTCCAAAAATTCTGCTTTCACTAGCAAATTACGAAGGATATCCATTCCAATTCAAGAGGAAACAATTCCCTATCCGTCTTTGTTTCGCTATGACCATCAACAAAGCACAAAGACAAACAATTCCTAATGTTTTATCTCCCATAATATATTTTCTCCCATGGACAACTATATGTCACACTCACTCGGGGAATTTCAATGCCTTCAACGAAAATTTTGGTCAAGTTAGAAAATATAAAGAAGTAAAAATGAAACATATATAATAAAATGTTTTATATTTAAAAAAAAATCCACTTTCGTAGACACGGTTACATTTCAGTAATTGGATGCTTTGACTTATAATTAAACTGATATATATTTACTATTTGGTTTAAAAGTTACTTCAATTTAATTATGTTTTTTTTTTGCACCTAAACATTTGGTTCAATATAAATGTGCATGCTCCTTGAACTGCGAGGTCTAAGGTTCAAGTCCCATCGTATCTAATGCGTGTGGATTTTGTGCAACTCTATGTTGGCTATGTTATGTTTATTATAATTTGTTTATTTGGTCATTTCTCATTGGATGTTTGGACATATAAGGAATTATTTAATTGTAATGAGATTTGAATATTGTATTTTTTCAAAAGAAATTATATTTATATTAGATTACAAAAATTGGATGCTTTGAATCATAATTAATTTTAATTATTTTAATAACTGCTTTACTTTAAACGTGTTCGGCTACGTGCAACGCACGTGAAAGGTAAAACTAATTTATCTATATACGCCTAACGTAATTATTATTTATCTAATATAAGGACATAATTTAATATTTATTCATCTAATTATTAGACTCTTGTCGTAACAGAAAAAGTGGGATAGATGTGCAACTTTCGTCTTTATCACAGGCTTTGCATAAAGATATAATCAAATTAGGTGAATTTCCTAACACAATTTTTGTGCAAAAGTTATAACGGCGCCGGAGAAGATATAATTTGTTCATGACCCAACCAGTCACGTGTTTTTACCCTAACATTATTATATTATAGATAACAATTGCATGTTGGTAAACCTGCAATATCTCTCTTTTTCCTCATAGTTGTGTTTGATAGAATGCTTATGTAAATTTTGGTCGTATTATTATTATATATCATATTCAGTAAGATATTGGAGGAAATTTAAGGAGAGAATTCCAATTTGACACCCTCTGTCGAGATTGATGACCCAGGACAAATACCAAGCAAAAATATCAGGGAAAGAAATATATTTAAGGAAAAATTGAAATCAAGGAAAATTTGTGGGAAAAAGTCAAAATCCTTCTCTTGAAATCTCACATTCTCCTCCTCTTTAGTAATGTCATGTCTACCTCCGATCAAACTACCTACTTCGCAACCCCAGCTGAAGAAGGTTTCATCTGCGACTTCAACCGAATCCGAATCCCAAATTCAAAATCCTCCAACTATTCACCATGTCTCCTTCAATCAAGATAATAGTTGCTTTTCCACCGCCACAGACCGTGGCTTCCTTGTTTTTAAGCAATTTTATTGACTCATGATCGCAGGGTCTTGGCTATGGCTAGTAGTTTAGGAACTTTGATTAAAATTTTTAATGCCTTTGATGGGACATTGATTCAAGAGGTAAGCATAGGGGCAGACCGAGCAGAGATATATAGCCTTTCTTTCTCTTCCATTGCCCAGTGTCTAGTTGTTTCAAGTGAGAAAGGAATTGTTCATGCATGTCTTCAGCCTCAACGTCGATTCAGTAGTTTTGGGATGATATAGTCAAGCAGCCAATCTAACTCCCCTATTTCTAATCATTCAGATTTGTCATCCCTTTCTATTTTGCAAGGTGTATTGCCAAAGTATTTCAGCTCAGAATGGTCAGTGGCTCAATTTTGGCTCGTCGGAAGGTTCACGCTATATTGTTGCTTTTGGACAAAAAAAAGAATACAGTCACGATTGTTGGCATGATGGAAGCTTCGGGCGATGCCAGTTTGATCCAATGAAAGGTGGACACATACTCATCTTGACAACTGTAACTTTCTTTTTAAAGGCAAATTGAGGTTTATTAATAGAAGAAAGCAATACAAGAACACCTTAAAGGAACAAGACCTGCAACGATCACCGTCCCAAGTCCAAAAACCAAAACTGTAACATTTTAAAGCCAGAAGACATAGTTTCGAAGTCAAACTGAAGATCCTATAAAGATTATTAAGACTTTATCTACAAAGATATAGGGGTGTAAATACATCAATGTAAATGAAAGCAACTTAGCTCTCAGTCCTTCAATCAATCAAGCTAAATACATCCTACCAGTTCACCCTTAATTATGAGTTCTAAAATTTTCCTAAAAAGTCAAAATCTTTGTTGTTAGGAATATGATGTGAAAGATTTTAAGATTAGAATCTTTAAATTAATTAAGATCTTTTCATACTTGAAGTCCAATTTTAGTTATTTTAATTTTTATTGATAGATAAAAGAGATTAGAAATGTATAACTCTAATGTTTCTTGTTTACGGCAACATATATAAAAAATTACTTCAAAAGAAAAAAAAAACAAAACACATATAAAAAAATATCAATAAAATTTCATTGAGTTTATGTTCAATTTTAAATGTTTCTAGATGTTATGTTGTCATGCTGACAAGAAGGATGAACCATGGTGGCCTAATCTCCAAACCCAACAAGACCTAATTGATATCATAACATCCATAATTTGGGTAACTTTAGGTCACCATGCAGCTGTGAACTTTGGACAATATGCATATGCACGGTACTTTCCTAATAAGCCTACCATTGCTATAATCCCAATTCCTACGGAGGACCCTTCCGAAGAAGAATGGAAAGTGTTTATGAGAAATCCGGAAGTTGTGCTTCTTCGATGCTTCTGAAACCTCATTTAGGGAGGCTCTAGTTCAATTCTGGAACCTTTTTCTCGGTTCTGATTTTGATTCCGGTTTGGTGAACACGATTCTGATTTGGTACTTTCCTAATAAGCCTACCATTGCTATAATCCCAATTCCTACGGAGGACCCTTCCGAAAAAGAATGGAAAGTGTTTATGAGAAATCCGGAAGCTGTGCTTCTTCGATGCTTCCGAAACCTCATTTAGGGAGGCTCTAGTTCAATTCTGGAACCTTTTTCTCGGTTCTGATTTTGATTCCGGTTTGGTGAACACAATTCCGATTTGATTCCATAGTTTGAACCGGAAACATAGTCACCTCTAACCTCACTCCTCAATCGAATGCCAAATTTGTAAAATTCTCATTTCAGGAAAGGGTCATGAAATTGATAGATGGGATAGGGAAATATATATTTTTCTTTCAAGAATATAGTAGAAATGATTTATCTATGGAAAATGGTGTTGGTACACCCCATTTATTCGCCCATCTGCCCACCCTTCTCACAAATAGTATGTGAAATGAGAATTTTACAAATTTGGCATTCGATTAGAATTGATAGGTGTGTTTAACACAGGCTTTTCACAAAGTTATAATCAAATTAGGTGAACTTCCTAACACAATTTTTGTGCAAAAGTTGAAAAATAATTTGTTCATGACCCAACCACTCATGTGTTTTTAATCCAAACATACAAATTTGGCATTCGATTAGAATTGATAGGTGTGTTTAACACAGGCTTTTCACAAAGTTATAATCAAATTAGGTGAACTTCCTAACACAATTTTTGTGCAAAAGTTGAAAAATAATTTGTTCATGACCCAACTACTCATGTGTTTTTAATCCAAACAATAATATATATATATATAAATATTATTGAGCATTTTGGCAAACGTTAGGCCCTTATTTGGTCAAATTAAAAGATCAGGCCCTTATTTGAGCATTTTGGCAAACGTTAGGCCCTTATTTGAGCAATTAGCCTATTAAATTAGTTGAAAGTAGAATAATGCCTTTTTAATGATCATTATAGTTTTTTTTTGGTAACCTTAAATAAGATCATTACCTTTTTGCTATGTTATTTTAGATCACATTGATCATTCATTAATTTGGTAGAGTTATAGCGAGATATCAATTTTAATTTTACTTCAACTTGCCAAAGATACGCATATATAGTATATAAATTATTTCTCTATCACCAAAAAAAAGGAAGGACATATGAATTAGTAACTAGGAACCAATTTTGTACACCTAATTTTATACTTCCTTATGTTGCATTAAGTTTAGTTATAAGTTATAACCTTATATGGAAATTTGACTTACAGGTCCGGGTATGTTTGGTTGAATTGTGAGATTTTGGAGAAATATGATAATCAAAATTACAAAAAATGTAATAAGAAATATGATAACCAAAATCACAAAAGATGTAAGGTTATTGAATTAGTGGATAGTACTATACCTCTTTTGTGATCATTATAGATTTTTCAGTAACTTTTGAGAAAAAAATGGCAAATATTCACCGTTGATGAAAGTTTACTCATGTTATTAAAAAAATAAGGATTGGTAAATACAATTTTAATAACTTTTATAGCATTTTTAGTAAATTTAAGTAATAAAATTTGTAACACTTTATTGATGATAAAAGGTTACTAAAATTAATAAGGATGTAAGGTTCTTTCAATCTAGATAGTACTATAATGTTTTCCATAACCTTTTAAGTAATTAATCTTAGATAAGAAATTCAGTACTGTACGTATCTTTATAGTGTAAGGTCATTAAATTAGTTGATAGTACAATACATTTTTTATGATTATCATAGCTTTTTCGGTAACTTTTGAGGAAAAAAATGGTAAATCTTCACCATTGATGAAAGTTTACTAATGTTATTAAGAATGTAAGGATTGATAAATACAATTTTAAAAACTTTTATAGCTTTTTTAGTAGATTACTCAAGTAATTAAATTGGTAACTTTCATTATTGATCATAAAAAGTTACTAAAATTAATAAGGATGTAAGATTTCTTCAAAAAAAAATAAGGATGTAAGATGACTTTTTTTGCTACAAAAGTACCAGAAAGTAAAAGAGATGACAGTAACTACGGCCTCAGGATGCCAACCCCGATCCGGTCTTCAATAAGGATGTAAGATGACTTAAATCTAGATAGTACTATAATGTTTTTCGAAAAAAAAATATTAAGAATGTAAGGATTGGTAAATACAATTTTAATAACTTTTTTTTAGTCTTTTTAGTAGATTACTTAAGTAATTAAATTGGTAACCTTCATTATTGATCATAAAAAGTTACTAAAATTAATAAGGATGTAAGATTATTTGAATTTAGATAGTACTATGATGTTTTCATAACTTTTATAACCTTTTAATTAAGTAATCTTAGATAAGAATACTAATCAGCGACCAATATTACTAATAATGTAAGGTTATTAAAATAGTAGACTGTAAAATACCTTTTTGGAATTTGGATAACCAATACAAGTTTTTTAGCAATTTTAGGTAAGAGAATTGATAACTATCTTATTACTTTAGTTACGAAGGATTTAAATGTTACTTAATTTTTATTGATAGCACCGTAGCCTTTTTAATAACCTCTAAAGGTTTTTTTGGGGTTACTTATGTAAGAAAATCGGTATTAATTACTTACTAAATATGTAAGATATCAATATATAATTAAGGTTGTTAAATTTGTTAATAGCATCATGCCTCGGTCCTAAAACGTCTTTTTTAGGCATCTAATAAAAAAACATGTCACTCGATAAGCCTTGGTCTGAAAACGTCTTTTTTTATGCATCTAATAAAGAACATGTCACTTGATATTTGATTAATAATACTATCTATGTAACAACACTGGATTAATTCTAACTAAATTTATCTAATTAAACATAAAAGTAATAATAAAATGCAATAGATGTAACATGAAATCAAGAAAAAATATTGTAAGTTTCTTTACAACTTTGCCTTAATTGATGTTAAAAAATTTCGAAAGATTTAATTTAAGGTGAAAATGAATTAATTTTGCAAAAGAATATGAAATCCAAAAAAATAAGAAGAAAGAAAAATCGAGTTTTCTATATTCCAAAAACGATACTTGCTGCATTCAATTAAAAATAAAAAGCCGATTCTCATCCATTTCAAGAGCTTCATAGTTTGAAATTTTAGATAAGTTTCAATTGTTAAACCAATAAATTTTCCTACGTATCATGAATATTGGTGAGAAGTTCTTCAAAAAAGGGTTTAGAAGAGAAAGAAAATAACATGAAAAGAGGAAGGAAACAACCTTAAAAGTATTTATTATTCCCTCCCCATTATGGATTAATTAGGATTTAAGTGATTTTAATGGGATTTTTTTACAAGTTAGAATATAGTAGTAGCATTCAAAACTTATTTGATAGCGAACATTATAGTTATTTTGATATAATCTTAAATAGTTTTAAGTAAGAAGATTCATAACCTTTTTTTATATATATAAAAAGTTACTAAAATCATCCAAGAGTGCAATTAGGTTTGTAGAGAGCATTATAGCTATTTTAATACCTTTTATAATTTTTTTAGTAATTTTAAATTACAAGATTAATAACATTCATAATTGACGAAAATTATTAAAAGTAATAAAAACATAAGGTTACTGAATTTGTTGATAAGACTATAGCTTTTTTTTTTATATAATCTTCGCAACTTTTTTTACTAATCTTAGATATGAAAATTATACTCCTCATTAAATTGATAAAATGCTACTAAATTTATAATTAAAGATGTTAGGTTATTAAATTACCTTATACTATAAAAATTTTTATAACCTTTATAACTTTTTTAACAACCTTAAAGAAGAACATTGGCAAATGTCATTATTGATAAAAGGCTACTAAAATTACTAACAGTATAAGGTTAATTACTGAATTTATTGATAACATTCAAAAACCTTTGATAATTTAAATAGCTTTTTAAAGAACATTTGATGAGGAAATTGATAATCTTATTCTTATTCTTTTTTTTCTTTTTTTTTTTGCATCAGAGATCAATAACCTTTTTAATTGATTAATGTTTAACTTTCGTTCTTAATAGTTTTTTTAGTAAATTTAAATAAGAAAATTGATAACCTTCCTTCATTATTGAAGATAACCATAATAGTATAATGATTTAAGTTTTTTTTTTCATTCAATGAGATTAATTATTTCAAATCTCTGTAAACTAAATGACCAGATTTTGATAATTAATTAATCAAAATTTATGAAAATGTAAAGTACACATGTGTGGAATATATGATTTATCAATTATTATATTATATATATATATGTATGTATATATATATAACAATTATTGTATGTGGGTAAACCTGCAATATAGTTTTTCCTCATCAGGGCGTTTGATAAAATGCTTATGTAAATTGTGGTTATATTATTATCATCATCATCATATATTAAGATATTGGAGAAAATTGAAGTGGAAAATTCCAATTTTATGCCCTCTATCTAAATTAATGAGCCATAATAACCATGCTAATTAGAACTTCCAATGATGAAATAAAACACTTTTGTCAATACTAAGATAAATTATTGTAAATACTAAGATAAATTAATGACCCATAACAACCATGCTAATTAGAACTTCCAATGATGAAATAAAACACTTTTGTCAATACTAAGAAGGAAACCAAATTTCTTTGTTTTGGTCGTAGACACTACAACAAAAGCCACCTTTAAGGGCAATACATATTAGTTGCTAAAGGTCAATTATTTTTTGCCTCTAAATGATTAAAAGGCAGATAGAATATCTGTCCTCGATAGTTTAGAGGCAATTAAATATTTGTCTCTGATCTTATATAGAGACATAGGGATATGCCCTTAAAAATAATCTATACAAGATTGTCATCTCGCTTTAGCTTGCAACCACATAGCTTCTTGTCCGATCTTGGAAGCAGAGAGTTTAGATTTCTCGGATCTCCCTACAAGCTTGAAAGCATTTCATTCATAAATTTATTTGCCTTGTGCACCTCCCCTTTCGAACAGAGTGAACTAAGGAAGGAATAATAAAAGCCAAAACTACAAAATTGAGGTTCCTCTTTTCCAGCATCATAATTTCCAACCAACATTTTCTGTGGATCATGCAATGCACAATCTAAATCAGCATTGCCACTGGATCTTGCTGATGCAGTAGCGACCGCAGAAAAAGCTTTACTCTTCAAATGGTTGTTTGGTGCTTGAGATTTTTCACAGGCAGTAGACCACCTTTGAATAGGTAAAAGTATAGACTTGATCTCCCTAAGAACTACTAGAGCTTCTTGGATACTACCTTGCTCACATAAGAATACAAGAAAACTTTCTACAGAATCTGACTCAATCTCAGTGTCAATTTTATTTATCAGCTGCAAAACAGATTCCGTGTGAAGCATTTCCCTCAAGATACTCCTTGCTTCTTCCATCCTTCCTTTTGCACAGAAACCTTGTATCATATGAATAAAACCCAAAAGATCAGCAGATAAGCCTTTCATTTTGAACTCAGAAAAAACTGTAAGAGCCCCTTCCATGTCACCCTTCCTGCAATACCCAGAAATCACGGCACTAACTGTGAATTCATCGGGCTTAACACCATTTCTCTCCATATCAGAGAGAAGCTTCAAGGCCTTATCCATTATACCAAACTTACAGTAGTTGTCAATTAACAAGTTATAAACACGTGCATTTGGTTCACAGCCCTTGCAGATCATACCATCAAACAATTTTTTGGCCTCTAACAGAAAACCTTGCTTACATAAATTGTCAATCAGTATTGCATATGTGAAAGTAGAGGGAATTATGTCAATTCTTTCTAACGCGTCAAATAGTCGGAATGCTTCAACAAGACACCCCTGATGACACAATCCATTTATGACTGAATTGTATGTGACAATGTTAAGAGTAATCCCCTTACTTTTAACAAAAATACAAAGATCTAAGGCCTGTTTAGGGTATCCTTCCTTGCAAAGGGCATCAATCAGGATTGAGTAATCAACTAAATCCATACCAGGAAAACTTTCACTTGCTTCCAAGACAAGTTTATGCACATCTAACACTCTGCCATCCTTTACAAGCTTTCTGAAAACTGAGGTAGGCAAAGTGAATGTTGATACTTGCTCCTTCATCTTCTTGAGAAACTGTAGCGCAATATCCATATCTTTTTAGACACAAGTAGTAAGCCACAATCTCACTAACCATAGACTCAACTAGGCCATACTCTTTCAGGAAGAAATTGAGAAAGGGCACAGCTAGAGAATTTCTCCCATTGTCAATAAGCTTTTTTAACATCACACTGAAGGATTTTTCAGCCAAAGTTAAACCTTTCCTCCTCATCACAATGTACACTTCACTTGCAGCTTCAACAAACCCTCTTTTGCACAAGAAACAGATAGCATTATCACATATACTGTTGTACATGTCTGTCTCAAATTTCTCGAGTTTGTAAACAAAATTCATAACTCCCTCTGCACCACTTTGAGCAAAAGTTGCCAAGATCAGCTGCATAAGGATACTTGTATCCAAAGCCAAACCTTTCTTACCAAGTTCAATAAAGACCTCAACAGCCATATCAACCATTCCCATTTTGCATAGCCCACTTATGATGCAATTATAGCACACAGCAGAAGAAACAGATGATATCCTATATTCATCAAATACCTCCAGTGCCTCCTCAATTTTACCGATTTTACAGTAACCGTCAATAATTGTGCAATAAGTAACTGAATCTGCATTCAAACCCATTTCTGGCATTGCTTGGTAGAGTGCACGGGCATCATCAAATGCACCGATAGAGAATAGTGCTTTTATAAGTATGTTACATGCAACAACATCCATACAAAGCCCGGCTTCTTCCAATTTCCCTTTTGTCTCAAAGATCCCTTCCACATTTCCCTCTTCAGTGTACCAATGCAACAGCGTACTGTATGTTACAATATTACCATCCACCTGTTTGAATATGTTATCCGCTTCAGATGTCCTCCCAACCTTACACAAACCATTGATGACTATATTATAAGTAACAATACTAGGTTTAATCCCCTTGTTCTCCATTTCATCCAGCAGATGAAAGACACAATCAAAGTCTCTTTTCACGCAAGCTCCATGAATCAATGTTGCATACATAAACTCATCCACTTCAATCCCCATACTTTTAACTTCCTTGAACAATGTAAATGCCTCCTCCAACTTTCCTTTCTTGCCAAACCCTGAGATGATTGCTGTATATGTAACCACATTGGGTAGCACCCTACCTTTTAACATATTCTTCAAAAACCCAACCGCCTTTTCCACATTACCTTGCTTTGAGAATCCATCAATCAGAATAGTGTAGCTAACAGTATCTGGTTTTATTCCTCTTTCCACCATATCTCTATGCTTTTTCAAAGCCTCCATGAAACACCCATTTCTAAATTGCCCACAAATCCAACTGCTATAAAGAATAACATCCAAAGCTAGTCCTTCACTTTCCATCCTAGAAACCAATTCACAAGCCTCATTGAATCGACCCAACATATTGAAGGTGCATAACATAGCAGTATAAGTAACAACATTAGGCCTTAAAGCTCCTGAATTTACAGCATTTCTGAAAAACCCAAGTGCGAGTTCAGGTTTCCCAATCTTACAAAAACCAGCAATTACTGAACTACAAACAAAATTATTAAAAGGGTATCGAACTTTATCATCTGCCATCAACTCCAACAACTCAATTGCCTCATTCATATTTCCTCCAGATACAAAACTATGAATTAATGAACAAAACGTAAAAGAAGAAGGCAGTGTACCATAATTCCTCAAGCAATCCTTGAGCAGCAAAAGACCCTTGTCAGGGTTGTTTTGGATGACACCAAAACCTTGAATTAGAGAATCCCAATACCGAGTTTTGGGGCAACTGGAAGACTTCATCAAATGCTCGGCTTCTTCAAATTTGTGCAGTTTGAGGAGAGCCCAAGTAAGGATTGAGTGAGTTTGGGAGTTGGGTTTGATTTTGTTGGAATGTAATTGAGAGAAGAGATGGACAATAGAGTTGAACCTTTGGGAGTGAGACAGAAACAGAAGGAGTTGGTTAATGGATTTGAGAGTGGGAGTGAAACCTCTTTTGAGTAGTGTTTGAAGAGATGGAATTTTAGGAAGATTTCTATTATCAAGTGAAGAAGAGTAAAATGAGACAGGAAAAGAAGTGAGATTTTTCCTACTCTGAAATTTTCGTGGAGGCCTTAGAGGGATTGTGAAAAACATATCCGAAAATTAAGTCCATCCAACGGAAAGTTTCGGCTCTATTGTTTCCTTTTGAGAAAAAAGGAATAACTTGAAAGGAGCGTCCGAGCGTGCGACAATTTTCTGGTGATCGGAGCAAGGAAAGCTTGTCGGCCTCGGCCGGAAGAGTAAGAAAAAAACAGGAGGAAAAAAGGTGCAAGGTATAGCAGCATTAAACCCGCGACCAGCCCGGCCCGTGTTCTTTACGTTATTTTAAAAATGGGTTAAATCTTACGGATGTCAAGGGATTGGGTACTCGAATCCGAACTCGATAGAAAAATACACTACCCGAACTCTATCTGAACCCGATTAAAATTTATTACGTAATACCCGAATCCTACCCGATTTCGGTAATAAATATCCGTTAAAAATCCGAACCCGATATAAAAAATTATTTTCTTGTATATTTTTAATAAAAATCATATTAAAATTTAAATTAAGTCATAAAATATATACTAAAGATAAATAATTATACTTTAAAATAATTTAACAATTTTAATTATTATTTTTTTATCAAACTCAATTATTAAAAAGAAAACAAATATATAAATTTAACAAAAATATTAAAAATTTATTATTTATTAAGCGGGTTCGGATAACGGATACCCTAAGATTACGTGACGGATAGCAATAGTGCTACCCGAACCCTACCCGTACCCGATTATAGGGTACCAAAACTCTATTAAATCGGGTCGGGTAGTGCGGGTACCCGTTTATAGGGTACCCATTGGCATCCCTATTAAATCTCCTTTTGCCCCCTAAACTTGTAATGTTTGAACGTCTTGTCTCTAAAATTTAATAGGTTTAACTAACGGGTATAGAGGTGCCAATTGGGTGGGTTTCAGGTTTCAGATCATCTGGGTTCGGATTATTCGGGTTTCGGGTCAATCGGGTTCGGTTGAGGATTTGGGTCATTCGAGCTGCGAGTCATCTAGGTTTCGGGTTTTTCGGGTCTAAAACTCGAGTCAATTGGGTTGGCCTTGATTTTTTTTATTGTTTAACAAGTGGATCGGCCCGCGCTGGCGCGTCGGGCTTTCAGCAATCTACTTCTTTGAACAATTTTCTATTCGAATTGAATTGTTTGATACGTAGAAAATTTCGAAAGTATTATGATTTTAAATGTATTGCATCTTTAAAAGGCTATACTATTAACATTGAGCATATGCCCTAAAGTTAGCAATAAATAGTAAATATTAGTTTGTATATGGACAGGTGCAATAGCTTCAATTTTGTTTCCTCCTCTAAAGTGGGTACCACTTAAACAAAAACTAAGTTTACTCTCTTCTTCATATGGACATGAAATGTCTGAAGAGAGGTTACAATTCTAGATAATTAAGGGGGATAGGATTTATTATAACACATTTATGTGAAAGGAAAGGATAATTACAAAAAAGGGCTCAAGGGCAAGAACTGGCTAGAAATTAATCTAGGGTTTTCTTAGTAATTTGGCAAGTGAGAAAAGACAGAAAAGGACAAAAGAAATTCAAATGGAGCCTCTTCATCGATCCTCAAAAGGGGCCTTTAATAAATTTCCTGGGTCTTTCAAATAATATTTAGTATATATATATAATAACTATTCATTTGCCCATATTTCAACAATTAAGAAGCAATTTTATTTGCCTTTAGTTATAACATTCATAGGCAAATATTAATGCCTCTAATTATATTTTGAGGCGCAAAAAAAGCAATAACATGGATAGGCTACTCTTAAGAAACCTTTAAATTTGCCTCTAAATGTATAGAGTAGATACTAGATCTCCATTTATATATACTAGAATTTGGTTGCGGCGAATATATACTAGAATTTGGTCTGCATTTCACAGTGGGCTTGTGTCTCCATACGGGGTTTGAAAAATTGTTGGACAATTATTGAATTAGGAACTTGGCATGAAAAGAGAAAATGCATAATATTATATATAAGGTATAAGGGTCTCCAGTGAAGAATATAAGTTAAGAATATAATATAGCGTGAAGAGCACAAAAACATACTTGGATGGTATAATTATGATGCTCTAAAGGAAAAAGGCCAAATATAATAGGTTTAATGTTGTACTGGTAAAAGAAGAAAAAAAAAACAAATAAAGTAGAAGATAGTATGGGTTTCAAAGGAGTTCATTTGTATCCAAGATTTGTTCTTCATCAATGAATATGAAACTATATATTCATAAGGTTAAAAGACCATACAATTTACAATGTGATTTGTAATTTGATTTGTAGTTGAACTAATTGAAACAATAGTGGAGTTTAATTTCAAAAGGTAATATGTAACGATACACATTATTGTTAATAGATAATACTACAAATGTAGATGGAATAATTATTCTATCAACCAATAATAAACAACACAACAATCATAAAAAACACTTCAGGAAATCTCATAGTAAAGACAAATTCCTTGTTTAGTTTCCTTCAACAAACTATCGAACCTTTCATTCCCTGGACCCCTTTCTCAAACCCTAACCAGCCCCAAGAATGCATCTCCTTCCCAAATTCTCCTTAGACGATTGTCTCCTAACCTCGTCTTCCGCTGAAAAACCCTCTGTCCCTATGATATGTCCCAGTGTGTCCACTCTCCCCTATCTGTGAATTTTCCAGTCAAGGTTTCTCCAACTTGTCCTTCTCCTATGTGACAAAAAATACAGACAAACTCAGAGAATTCTCCTTCACTCCAATAATGAATAATCTCTCCTAAACAAAATAAATAATAAATAATCTATTTCTTTAGGCCCAATTTTCGAGGAAAAAAACAATGCTTTTGAATGGCTTGTATAATGTCCTATGAACTTAAAAAATTCTATTGGGAATCTATTTTTGATTTGGTAAAATGTATTTAACTAAAATTTCAATTATTTTATTGTTGTATAATTAATCATATGCAATTTACACAATACTTCTCAATTGTATTCTAAAAATTCATTATAAAATCCCTTATCTGTAATCTGAAACAACTTTGTTATTAAATTATATATGAAATAGGAAAAGGAAGGGAAGTAGAACATATGAATCAACCTTCTTATATATAACAACCATAAGTCATAAGTCAATAATTTCATACATAAATTGAAAAAACTTGTCAGGCATCTGATAACAGAATTAAACATTAACAACTAATGTCTTCGAAACATCTATGCCTTCTTAAATACTAAAACCTGAACCAACATGGGTAATTGGTATATATACAATCATTCAGAATGCTTCCATATTTCCAAAGTTGAACTTGATATGTCAATCCCTACTCTTTTTTTTTCCTCTCTACAAAAGCATATACAACAGATATCAGAAATAACACAGTAAGTGGTAAAGATTAAAACACAAAGAACAACCAATCATAGCAAGCTTACTCCAGCTCCAATTGGGTTCTTCAGTTGGTTCTTTGAATACCTATATATGGCACTTATCTGATGCAAACTTTCCCATATACATATCCATGAAATAAAAATTAAACCAATCAAAAACACACCAAGAAACAAACAATTTCTTTTTTCTATTTCATTCGAGCTTTCATGGTTTTTTTTTTCAATAATCACACCCACCCACTACTTCAATTAAAGGCAATATTCAGATACTCTAAACAAAACTGAAAGCTCACAAAATTGATTGCGGAAATAACAGAATTAAACATTAACAACTAATGTCTTCGAAACATCTATGCCTTCTTAAATACTAAAACCTAAAACAACACGGGTAATTGGTATATATACAATCATTCAGAATGCTTCCATATTTCCAAAGTTGAACTTGATATGTCAATCCCTACTCTCTTTTTTTTTCCTCTCTACAAAAGCATATACAACAGATATCAGAAATAACACAGTAAGTGGTAAAGATTAAAACACAAAGAACAACCAATCATAGTAAGCTTACTCCAGCTCCAATTGGGTTCTTCAGTTGGTTCTTTGAATACCTATATATGGCACTTATCTGATGCAAACTTTCCCGTATACATATCCATGAAATAAAAATTAAACCAATCAAAAACACATCAAGAAACAAACAATTTCTTTTTTCTATTTCATTCCAGCTTTCATGTTTTTTTTTTCAATAATCACACCCACCCACTACTTCAATTAAAGGCAATATTCAGATACTCTAAACAAAACTGAAAGCTCACAAAATTGATTGCGGAATAATTACTATTCCAAGCAGGAAGCAGAAAATATTTAATAAGAAACACCAATCAAAAGCTTACAATAAATTTCGATGAATTCAAGCACCTGCAGCTCCCTTTAGTGCCTTCTTCAACTCCTCGTTTACATCCCCTTCCATTGATTTCTTCCCATTGTTTCTTCTCTCTGTTTTTGATTTACTAATCCCATTTCTCGATATTTCCCAAAATTCAAATCCCCGAATTTCCCGCCGGAGATTTCTCGCCTGAGATCATCCATAGCTCTTTTCAATAACACATTCTCAGTTTGTAAAGCTTCTAACTACTGCTTAACTAGGAATGTAAGCGATAACAGTACTACTCGTGAGCTATTCGACCTTGACTTGAGAAATATTCGAGTTCGGCTCGGAAAATTCGAGCCGAGCTCGAGCTCAAGCTACTCGAGTAGTCGAGCGAGCCGAGCTCGAGTAGTTTGATACTCGGCTCGAAGGCTTGTTGAGCCTATTCGAGCTTCCCTATAATGCATATAGTTTTATAGCTAAATTACTAAATTAGCCTTATTTAAATATTTTATGGGAGTTTTTATAACATGGATAGTTATGTTAGATGTTAGCTTTTGTCATCCAGTCTGCACACATGTTAGTTTCTTGGTAAATATGGTGGATAGTACACTGCCAAGGTCTACCAATGAGAACCGTTGGCACGACTCGAACCACAAACCTTACAAGCAGAGGTCCAAGACCTTACCAACTCAACCAACCTCGGCCTCGGGTGCACCGGTCGAATTTTAATTTAACAAACAAATTAGAATCAGTTATTAATCAATTTCAAATATAGGAAACTACATATGCCGACCAATTTATTTTTGGTACATGTATATGCCGACTATTTTATTTTTTCTTATTATGTTAAAGAAATAAATGGCGTCCCTTCCTTGAAATCAAACTGGGTCGGGCTTAGCAGTGGTCTTTAAGGAAATTCTTGAACCATTGGGCTGAGAGTTTAGGGTATCTCTTTAAGCCATCCTCATAATCAACATAATATATGCCAAACCGTATAGTGTAACCATCAGCCCATTCAAAGTTGTCCAACAACGACCATGCAAAATATCCATTCACATTCACACCCTCCCTAATTAAGAAAAATTAAACATTAATTGAGGGAATTTAATTTGAGAATATTATTAAGAGAGGAAGAAACAATGAAAAAAAAAAAAAAAAAAAAAGCATTTACCCAATTATGGCATCTCGAAGGAAAGAAAGATGTTGATCATAGTACTCAACTCTCATAATGTCAACACGGGATGCCTCTGCTGATAATGTAGCATTATTGAACTCGCTGACCCCTTGGTATATGTTGAAAAATGGTAATCAGTTTTAATATTCTAACTTTGCAAAACCAAACAAAGAGTTAGTTCTTGTGCTAAACTAATGAACATCTTCAATATATAGATTGATGTGCAGAACTTGAACGGTTGATTTTGTATTACATAAATTTTCAAGTACTAAAAATGAAGGCTAAATGTGGATCTAACATTTGCGGAAACCCTTTTAATTTGGTCGAATCAGGCTTCAGCGTTTCAATTTTGATTCAAATAAGGGCCTGACGAGAAATAGAACTCATTTCCCAAACACACCGATTTCTGATTAACATTCATGTCAAGCCCTTGTTTGAGTCGAAATTGGAACATTGTGCCCTAATTCAACCTAATTGAAAGACTGAGATCTAAATCAAGTAATTTTCTCAAAGGTTAAACCTTTATTTGAACAATTAACATAAACCGAATATATATATACTTACCGTTCTCAGTGATGTAAATGATTGGATTATTGTATTTCCTCTTTATGTAGATCAAAAGCTCAAAAAATCCTTTTGGATATACATGTAGCCAATCTGTGGCAGTCTGCAATATTTTCAAGGGAATAGAAGAAATCAAAATTTCGGCGTTGGATTTAAAATAGGCAATCAAAGCTAGGTGTAATATTATATAATAATAATCAGGGCTTATGCTTACTTTTTGACCGATAGGGACCCCGTAACGCTCAGCTGCCACAATGAAAAATATGATGCTGATCATGTACATATGTGTGAAATATATAATATGGTAATCATTAGGAAAATTGTAGCTTGATTAGTGCATATAAAGTGTGAAATATATGGAGTACTTGAAAGTATGACACGAGAATCTGTCAAGTAGCTTGGCCTTCCAAGGCCAGGCTTAGGGGCATCGGTGGCTGCGAAATTGGCAGTATAGTAGTTCAATCCAAGAAAATCAAATGACCCTTTAAGCATCTCCGATTGTTCTTTTGAGAATTTGGGTAATCTATCTCCAACAAGAGATTGCATGCTTTTTGGATATTCACCACTTGTTATTGGATCCATGAACCTAGAAGAATATAATAACAAGACTAACTATATATTAAACCATTAATCAATTAAAGAAAGAAAGAAAGAAGGGTCTGACTCTTGATTAGTCGGATTTCAATGTGACTATTTAAGATGCTAGCTAGATCGGGTGATTTGTATCAAATGAAACAAAAAATGTTAATTAATAAGGAAAAGAAACAAGATAAAAATTTACCATCCAAACATAAAATCAAGTGCTCGTTGGGCTGCATCTTGGTCATTCCTCTCATTAGAGAATGGTACCATCCAGTGAGATACTAGTGTAATTCCTATAACACCCTTTTGATTTGCCTGGAAAATTTTTACCTTAGTAATTTCATTAGTATTTTCTGCACGAATCTCTTCAAGAAATTAGCCCAAAGAAAGCAGAGAAAATTATTGATTGATTAATATATTTATTTCAAATGTTCATATATAAGGACCATAAGCCATGTGTTCCAATTAACCTGATATTTTTGCCTGTACAATTTTACAGCGGCTGCATGAGCAAGAAGGAGGTGGTGCGCCACCACGTATGGTTCGACGGCGGAGTCTCCGCCAGTACAATTGAGTTGTTGCCAATCTGAACAACGACCTGGTGCAAGCAATCCTGTTGCATAACCGAAATTGCTATAGGTCCATGGCTCATTTAATGTGATCCAATTTTTCACTCTGTTTCCAAAGTGGCCAAAGCAAACCTCAGCATAATCTCGAAAATCATCCCTGCAAAATTGCAATCGATTAGGCATTTTAATTACTTTAAATTCTCCAAATAATTGGAATACAACTTGAAAGCTAAAAAGGGTTGTTAATTTTTAAGTGCAAGAATGCAGGAAAATGGGGCTTACACGATATTGGGACTCAAGAAACCACCATATTCATCTTCTAAGGCTTGGGGAAGATCCCAATGGAAAATTGTCACATAAGGCTGTAATCCTACAATTGATGACAAGCATAAACCAGATTATAATAATATGGCTGACTTCATTTTCTCGATGTTTTTTACTTTTTCGATTTTTTTTTTTTTGAGGCAAGAAAAATTGATATTTTGGAGAGAATGGTGATACCATTTGCTAAGAGCTCATCTATGAGATTGTTGTAGTATTTAATTCCTTCCAAGTTGACTCCCCCACTTAGCTTTCCATCTTAAACAGAACCAACATTTCAATTTAGTTTGTAAAATTAGACAAATTGATTGGTGTAAAGTAATTAGCCATTTACAGTAATCTGTGTCTTACTTGGCAAAATTCTGGACCATGAGATGGAGAATCTGTATGCATCTAAGCCCATTTTCTTCATTATCCTAACATCTTCCTGTAATAAATAATAACAGCAAAGGTTACTAAAATTAATTTACATAGCTCATAATTTATAAGGCTTAATATATATTTGGCCCTTAAACTTATAAAAATGGACAATTTGTCGATTGCACGTCTGAACTTGTAAAAAAGGGAGAAAAAAAAAGACAAATTAGCCCTTTTAGAAGGAAATTGGTTAAATTCCGTTAAAAATTAGATGGAAATTAGCCTTTCTTTTTTTACAGAAATTGGTATAACTCCGATAAATCTAGTCCAATTTATGTCCAATTGTTAACGGAATTTAATCAATTCCCGTAAAAAAAGTCTATTTTGACCCTTTTTTACAAGCGTGTAATTGACAATTTTTTAAGTTCAAAAGCTACCCCTCCTTACAAGTTTAGGAGCAAAATGTCCATTAAGCCAAATGTTTAAGGAATTTGTCTGGTTGATTGATACCTTGTAACGGTGATAAGAATCAACTGCTACATCTCCACTACTTCTATCAGCTATTTTATCTGCAAATCTCTTACCAAAAGAGGTCAATTTGTAATACTTGAGCCTGAAGTTTACATATAGGAAAAATGAAAAATGCCTTATCACTTTAAGATTAGGAGATTAAGAAAAATTGAAACGATTGAAAGAGAGAGTACATATATACCTGGATATTTGTGAGTATAAGTGTCCCAAATACTTGGACCTCTGCCTCCTTCACTTGATGCACCTTCGTACTGAAATTCATGGCATATATCCAATCCAAAAAAAATATTTAAAGACTAGGCTATATTTGATTATAGATTAGGCTATAATGAACAGAAATTGGTTCAGAATACAAAATTCCAAAATTAACAAATTATTTGATTCAGTAAAAAACTTTTGGAGAAATGGAAATTTTGAATCTTATTGTCTTTTTTTGTGAACAAAGTTGTTATACATGCAATGCATGCACCTATTATCGAGCCAATTACTCGTACAATTTTGATAGTAGAATTCCATTAATTTGGGGGGCAATGCTTAGAGTTTCGTTTGGAAATAACTTGGTTTGATGTTAATTACCTGGTAAGCAGAGGATGCAGTTCCGAAGATAAATCCGACGGGGAAACTACTGCGATTAAACAAAGGATTAAGGGTTATAGGCGAAATGGCATTTGTGTGAGCAACTGATACAAGAACAAGTAGAAGAAGGATGTGGAGATGATATCCCTGAGTTTCCATATTCTAAAGTCTTTTTTAAGCAATAAAAAGACTTAAGAAATATGATAATGGGTCAGTATATTATGTTTGAGAGTGTTGATGAAAACTGTTTAATTTGAAAGATTAATATATAGTTTTTTGAAGCACGTATGGCCTTTTTTATATATGCTCTTCACAATTCTCTTTTTCGTTTTTGGGTATAAACGGAGGCTTACAATTGGGTATATCTATGGCCTTCGCTTAGGCGGGACAACAAATTCCGGTGAAGAAAATTACGTGATTAGAAAGCTTTCTCATTTGGTTTTGCCCTTTTGGTCTATTATTTGTCTTATATATTACATTACGTGCATTTTGTAGTATTAAAGTAATTGGATAATTTAAGGGCAAATTATACAATACACCGGCGGTGGAGTTTAGCAGACTACACAAGCGGGTCCTGAAGGGTGACATGTGTCCTCTAGGGACTAGATTGAAATATTTAAAACTTAAATAATTAAAAAAACGGACATGTGTCAACTCCACAACCCGCTTGTGGAGTCTAAAATTTGTACCGCCGGTGTATCAAATAATTACCCTAATTTTAATACTAGGGATTTGAAATGTCCAAAAAGAAATAATAGAAGAAGAAATCTCATGGTCCTCCTTTGCAGAAATTATTATCTTTTGGTAATTGAGATTAAATATATACATTCTTGATGACAAGATATGGGATAATGTCTTTTATTTGTTTCACCTAATTTTATCGGTTTATAATTTTGATCAAAAAAGCAATTTCCATAATTCCATATCAAGTTTTTACCTGTTTTTGTTTTATTTATTCATTTATTCCAAAGTGTGGATAAAATAGCCGACTTAATTGATTTATACCCAGCACCCACAAAATGTAAAATAAAGGGTTTAAAAGCAATTTTAGAAAATTCTTTGCTTTTGTTCCTAGTTAAGGGTTTAAAGATATGGTGCTTAGTTGCTCTAAAAAGGAAGAAAAACAATATTAAGTTTTGGTTTTCGTGACTTTGGTCTAGTCAAAAGTAGTAAAATGAAGAATTCAATTAAAAGTCTGTTAACTTGCTGCCTAGAATTTCCACATGAAAGAAGAATCTATGGAGGGGGGGAAATCTTGTTTGCAAGGAAAACGAGGCTTACCTACCAGCTTTGGGCAATTTCGCATGATTTATCTACACATTGCAATTCCCCCCTCCCCCTCTTTTCTCTTTATAAATTCAGTATATGGGTTATCAAATCTAACTAAAAAAAAATCATTTTCCATGGTTTATCAAAAACACCCCTTTTATGATTCTCTTATAAGCCACAAATTACACTATTAACTGCTATAAACATCTAAGAATCCCATACTTATGCAAGTTCAATATTAGTAAAAACCGGTTCAATTCAATAAAAAAAAAAGACATTGCAATGGAAATCCAGAGGAAGAGAAGCAGAAACCAGCATCAACAACCTAAACTAGATGGTATTTAACTGTATCACAATATAAGAAAGAGAAACCATCTTTCCTGATGGCCACTTAATGTGGCAGCACCTACCGTGATGGCGATGGTACTAGGCATTACACTCTTTCTTAGGTTCAAGCAGAATGTCAGCTCATTACATTACATAAAGAGGGCCATTAAGGTTACAGGATTAAATATTTAACGGAGGAGGGACATCAGCAACAGTATTGATAATAATGGTACAGTATATGCTAATGGGTTCTTTTTAACTAAAATACCTAATATTAACTTACAAGCGACATCAATCTGGATATTGTTAGCACAAATGGACCCGCTATGGAGCTGAAACTGATCTCATGCCTAGAAGAAATGAAGAAGAGCTTATTAGCAATATGGAGAAACTAAGTTTGTATTAGATCCTATGATTTCCTTTTACCTTACAATGACATGATATGCAGCCCATCGGCCTCATCTTAAGGGCATTTTCTTTGTATGTAAGAAGCTCCATGCTCTTCATACCTGTCAGATGCACAAACTTCAAAAGTCAAAATGAAGTAATTTAAGATCGACTATTACCAGCATACATTTCGATAAGGTTAGGGTGGCAATGAGAAGAAGAAAACAAGCAAAACTTGACAATATGCATCTCTAACAGGGAAAAAAAAAGGAGGAATTATCCGAAAGAGATCTAAATGTCCAACATGATACTTACTCGGACTTGGAAAACCACATTTGCTGGAATGAACCAAGAGATGCCAATATACTGCCCCCTATCCAAACACTGTAATATACATGTTAGCAGTAGTTAATTAGAGCAAGAACTAAATATTTACACAAGCACACTAGTACCTTCATATGCATGAGCCAATATAGAATAACAAGACATGGTATAACCTATTTATAAATATGGCAATGAGTGGACAAATGTTTTATTCAGCAATGTTGATCAAGGATGGCTTAAACCATTCATCGTATAGCTGCAGCATTTTAAAAAGTTTTTCTTTTTTTCTTTTTCTTTTTCCTTTTTTTAACTTGAATTATCAATAAATCCTTATACTTAAGTGCAGGCAACTCCTTGACAATAGTTGCTTTTCCCAATATTTTCAACTTGTCCACCTAAGTTAGCCGAATGCACTACCTTAGTTATCTACTCCTTTCAATGGTTTTATTACTCATCTTTTTTTTTTTGACAAGGTGGTTTATTACTTGTCTAACCCTTTCAAAGATGATGGTGTATAAACCCACATCAAAAATTATAGCAGATTTTATTCTTGGTTTATCTTCTTGACCATCTCCACTCAACATAAATTTATTCATCTTCCAACTAGCTAAATTTATAAGTTAAATCATGGTGATGGTCACATCTGAGTGTCAAAAGGGCAAATTTCAACCTGCATTGGCAACATTATTAAGGTACAAATCCCCCAAGTTTCTCTAACAAGGCTATTCCCTGCTTTCTTTTAACAGAAAAGCTGATCAGATTCAACCATGGGCATATACACAGCCAACCTTCTTTGCTACATGAGTAAGCATCATGGAGAACGATAGAGACATTAATTATATATATGTGACCAGTACAAAAAATTTAAAGAAATTGGTAGAAATGAGTTCATACATAGAATAAAGTAATACCCAACAAGAATATTGATTATGTCTTAAAAAATTTTACAGTTCTCAGGACTGAAACAGATTAGAAACCCAGCCAAGCAGGATAGAAAGAGAAAGATATGTAGAAACCAATTAAGTAAATGGAAGAGAAAGGCAAACGCAACCAACCTGAATCTTCTTTCTGTTGCATTTCCGCTTGCCAATACTTTAACTCTAGCAGCTTGAGGAGACTCCTGTATATTGACAGACAACAAATAGAGTTGAGTCTGTTGCCAAAAGTCAAGTTCATTCAACCTAATACCTAAAACAATCTCACACATTCATTCAAAATGAGGATTATTCTTCCATGGAAACTATTTGTACAATTCATTTCAATTTCAGGCCCCTAAGTACCAAGGGTGAGTGAATTTGTATGACATCACGTGCATGCACATGTCCATGCATGTGTGCGACAGAGAGAGCAGAAAGTTGCAACCCCCTTCATACCAGAGCGGTATCTGTGGCTATGGATACACCCCAATATACTGGGATATGTATCCTTGAACATGGATACGAATAGAAGGAAGGCTGGCTAGGGTGTTACAACAGCCTTCTCCATTTACCTCCCAAGTTTAGATCTAAGCGTGGAACCAAAGAAGACAGAGGACAACACTAGAGGGTACTGACTGGAATTGCAAGAGAGAAAGGCAAGTTGAGTGGGTAGAGAAGAGAGATGAAAGCTTGCAACCACAAAAATGACATTTAAGGTAATTTAAAGGCAGACAAAACCAGTACTTATGATACTGCTATGATATGAAATAGAGTTTTGGTGGACTACATCAAACCATCAAAAACTACTAGCGCAAAAGATCATAGACAGAACATCTACAAGACTTAACATTCTGCATAAGAAAACTAAGTAATATTACCTCCAGCAAGTCTTTCTCAAGACGCTCTTTCAACTGTTGCATTGATGCTGTGCCACCAGCAAGCTGCATTATAAGGGAGAATACAATTGACAAAATCAGGTACGGGAAGGAACTGAGGAATTAAAATATAATTTATGTTTACAAATTAGCTAACAGATAATTGCATCCAGTCACGATACATGATCATCAAGGCACTTATCTTGGAATATAACAATACCCCAAAACCTAAACAATAGATTAGAAGCATGATCAAGGAACTGTAGCCAAGGCTTGCTTAGCTATGATTGACTTTACCAGTATACTTCCAAACAATTCTTTCCGAATGTCCACATCACATCTATTAATGCTGTCTATCACCTGCAAAAGATACGGAAATGCTTAATTGACTGATCCTTATAAAACTACAAGAGAGTGTTTGTGAGAAAAAGAGGGATTTAAAAGCCAATGCCCAGGTAAAGAAGAATTTGCATACCATCTGTGGCAAACCTCTAACAGATGGAGAAATCTCAGCAAAACTGTCCATCCCAGGAATTGTCTAATAACAAACAAGAAATTAAAAATGATATCAACACACAAAAATCTGATAGATAAAATGCAGAATGTATTCCTTCAGGACAAACAAGTGCAGACTAAATACATGTTGAAAAGAACATCAATGAATTATCCAAAAAGGGGAAAAATAAAGAAGAAAAAAATATCAATTGACAAGAAACATGCCAATGAAGCATAATGGAAAGAAGCTGCTTGAAAAATTAAATTTCTTTAAAAAAATCATCAGTTTATTATATTTATGAGTTTAATTATACAGATAACTAAATCTTGGATTTCTTAATTACATAGTCCATTTTCAAGAAGTTAGTATAACACTTATTTATAAGTATTACGGCCTTGGGTTCATATTGGCACTTTGCATCTAAAGCAAAGGTTTGATGTTTAGTGCCACAAGTACCAGCACCATTTCAATTTCTAGAGCGTATTGTCGCGTTAAATTATAAATTGTTAAGCTTTCCGAATGATATTTTTGAGATTTCTCCTCCACTTTGGTTCTTTCCTCACACTAATTCTAATATTTCTTCCCCCAATTACATCTTTTCCTCCCTATTTCTTCCATCTCTAACTTTTCCACCTATCTCTGTTTTAAGTCTCTTTCCCATTCATGTCCTAGATGACATGCTCATACCAATGCTAAAAACAAAATGGGGATAAAGAAATTACAGAAAATAAAGAAACTGACAAATATACCAAAAGTATGAAAGAAAACAAAAAGAATATAGTCTTCAGGCCACCCACCAGAGCCAAAGATGGGTTGAACAGAACATCAGGGATCTTGAATCTATCAGCACCAATTTCGATTGTCCTGGAAAAATGCATGATTAGTTAATTATTATTAATGTGAGAAATAAGACCCAAAGACAATTATCTCGTAGCTAAACAGGGTTAGACAATGCACTTGTTCTACTACTAATTGCCTGGTAAATGTAGTGTTATAATTTGCAAAACAAGAGGAAACAACTAAAAAGTAGTAAAGGTTATCACTCAAACAGATTAATAACTACTAATTGCCTAGTAAATGCAGTGTTATAATTTGCAAAACAAGAGGAAACAACTAAAAAGTAGTAAAGGTTATCACTCAAAACAGATTAACAATACCTAGCAGAAAAAGCTAGACTGCCCTAGTCATGACATGATAAAACCATGCTAATATACTCATTACTGAACTTACTGGCCATCAGGAAGCTCATATGGGGTCATTGGGATATTAGAATAAGCACTTTCTGCAAAAGAAGCCAACACATTAGAATGCCAAGAGTAGTCAGCATTTGTAGAACTTCAAAATTAATTATCCAGAATAATTTGGAAATCAGAAACTATTGAAATTCCATTAAGCTATAGAAGAAACAACATCAACAACGTAAGTCAAATATTATTCTAAAAAAAATGTTAATATCATTGATAGGATCTGAATTCAGCAAACAAAGAGATATTATTAAAGGTGCTCTCCATAATTTCATACTTAGTATTAGCATAAAAACTCATATAAGTAAAAACAGGCATGATGGACAATTGAAACAAGAAACTGATGAAGGAACACAAACCATCATATGGAGTATCTGGAGCTCGACATACACATTCCTTGATATCACTTGCAATTACTCTCTGTAATCGAAAGATAAAGACCATATATTAGGTAAACAAACTTAACCGTGTGCAAAGGGGTAAACTGATTAAATACAGACCTTGGAGTAAAGCTTGTAGGATTCAGTTGTATTTGGAAAGTCAATATCTACCGTCTGAGATTCCCAAAACAAACATAAAGAAAACTGTCAGCAAGTATCATATGCAATTAACTAAAAAGTAATAGCAACAAGAAAAAGTAGAACAGCAGAAGCAGTAAATTAAATTAGAAACCATGCAGTTTCAAGAGAATAGTGTTTTCTACTTTGGCAAATTAATTGAACTAAATATAAGACAAGCAAGGTTCTCCACTATAATTGCAATACTTTTGAAGTTACATTGAACTTATAACTATATAAGACATTTTTAATTGAGGGGATTTTTTCATAAGAAAAACAAATGAAGATGTTTTGCCAGTTTTTCTTCTTTCTTTTAACTACAACTCAATGTGGATATATATTAATACTGCTGAAGAAAGTAACATTCTGCTGTTTTTTACTTCTCTAGGTAGCATGTCTAGATCACAAATTCCATTTTCCTTTTAAGCTTTACCCATTACACCAAAAAAAGAAAGATTATCATGAAAATTTGATCAATAAGTCAGCATTAATAGACAAACTATATTATACTGTCTCAGTACATACTGATCCTACCAATACAAGTAAAACTGAAGAACAGAAGGAATTAATGCTTGAACCTCAATTAAGTGCCTGTATATTTATAAAGTACCTGGAACACACCCGGCTGTATTTCCTTTCTCTTAAAAGAGTACCTCGGTTTTATCTACATGTAACAGGGAAGAGAAGTTTAGAGCGAAGAATAAAAAACGATACGGCAAACCTAACCAATTACTTTGCTTTCAGAGAAAAGAAAAACTACTATAACACTTACCACAATACCTTTGCTTTCCAAACTTTTCATCAAGCAATCGGTAAGGAATTCTCCTCCGACAGGAGAAGTTGAAACTGCCTATTATAATGAGAAAAAATTACAGGGGAAAAAGGAGAAACAAAAAAAGAAAGGATCATCAGCCTGGTAAAAGATAACACTGTAATAAGAATTCAGAACTAATCAATCAAATGCATAAAGGATTAAAGGTCACAGAAAAATATTATTCCATCAAACAGGGAAAATTTCAACTCACAAAGCCACGTGCATATTCTAGCCTCAGCTATAATTATGTCCATCTAAAAATTTGCAACACCAAAAAGCCACCAAGCAGTGTCGAATCACAGTCTTAAACAACTTTACTTATGCCTTTCGAGCATATCAAGTTAAAAAATTCCTCTAAAATTTGATATAGCCGCAAGAAAAGTGTAAAACTAAAGCTTGTCAAATTACTTGTATTTCACCAAAAGATTATGAAGGGACAAACTCTCATTCGTATGATACCTAGAGAGGTGTAGAGTTGTGCAATTCCTTGGTTTTTAAGTAATATAATATTAGCTATTATTTTCGTTCCTATCTACATGTATTACTCTACTTCTGTTGTAAAAGATAGCCAAATTGTTGTTATCCCAAATTAATGAATTTTAAAATGAATTCTATTTCAATTTCTTTATAAGCATAGTGGGGAAATAGTTTAGCATGGGCAAATAAACTAAAACATAAAGTTATATCAATCAGAAAATAATTCATTCCCCTTGTTCCGCAAAGAGAAATACCTTTTGAAGAACATAACCATCATGTACTGGGGCAACTGTAGTTGATCCTCCACCACTACAAGAGTTGATAATCATACGTAAGATGTTAGTACTCAGAGAAAGATGAAAATATGTAGTTAAGATACTGCTCTACTTATAAAACAAAAGCAGACGAAGCCAACTTATCCACATAATTCAAATTATCATAATTAAGTGTCCGATTTCTCTTGCTGTCCTACTGTTTACCAGTTATTACGAATAAGATTTGATACATTAGACTACCAACCTCCTACATTCAATATTCAACCTTTGAAGCAACTTCCTGTGTTCTACATTCAAACTTTGACAGACTAATATTGGCAGCAGGGTAGAAGGCAAAAGCGCAAAGCAAGCCGAAAGAAGATAATGGTGAAGTTAGTAGGATTTGACACCAGTATTTTTAGACTTAGCCTTAAGGTATAATGCCTTGATCTCAATGCTCAAGCAAGCTCAATCTCTAATATAAGTAAATTGTCTAAGAAGGCAATGCCAAATTAATACATCACATGTACGTAGGTAAATATACACAGATTAAGAATATTAATCCTACCTATCAACAACTACAGAGGTAGCACGTCCTGATGCAAAAGATGTGAGAACCTGACATTTGAAAGTATCACAGTCAAAAACCAATTTACATAGCAGAAAGAGCTGGAATTTGGGATTATATCTATACCGCATTCTTGGCCAAAAACAAAGCAGGAACTTTGTACTTTTCGAACATGAGTTCTGCTGTCCTGTTGGATAGTATCAAAGTCAAACATCATATTTCCAGATAAAAGAAGTGAATTAAATAAGCTTGAGTATGAGGACAATTGACCTCTCCCTCTGTTGTTGAGTGTTAGAAGAAGGCTCAGCAAGCAGCATGGGATGTTCCGTAGGATCAACGAGCAAACACTCTTTGAAAGCATGATCCCATATACTGTCAACAATTTCCCAATCAACAACAACCCCATCCTTTAAAGGAGACAGCACCTGAACTAAGCAAGCAGCTGTTAACTACCTAATAAATAAGAAAAAACGAGGAAAGGAACAATAAGGTAAAACCAGCAGGCAGCAAGCATGAAGCTGACCTCCATATGGTCGCGACGAAAGCCTAAAGATTGAGATCCTACATACAATCGGCGTTTTCCCTTAGGTTTGTTGGAATCAACATTGTTATTGCTAGTCTTAGAGTCGTTGTTTTCATTGTCACCGTCAGCATCCATTTGATCAATTGACCCCACAACCTTAACAGATAAATAAAACGAACAGAAAGCAGATGAGTCGAATGTGAACAATGAAGAATAATGTGGGTAGGTCGAAAATCGAAATGTAGAAAATTAGAAAGTAGGAGTCTTGGACATGACTTACAGAAGGAAAAACAGCCTTGGGAGCATCTTCGCCGGCATAACCAGCTTTGCAAGTGTGAGACCCTAAGTCTATCACTATAGCCGATACTTCATCTGTGCATAGTATTAGTTTTTATTACTCAATTTTAAGATTTAACAAACAAGTAAGTGAAATAATACAGTGACAAGCAAACACAAAGCAAAAAAAGAAACTAAATTTTGTTCATACTGACCTCCTCCGTACATGGCTGCAACTCACAGTGAAAGGGAACAACGCCGGAAGAGAAGAGAGAGGCGCTGGGGAGACAGAAGAGCGGAAAAGTCAATTGGGCTCGCTAGACACGGCGGAGAGGGAAGAAAAAAGAGGGGGGCAACCGTGCAGGTTCAATCGTCGGCAGTGTGGGTTCGAAAGGAGCCGCGAAGAGGGCGGAATTTTTTTTTTTTTTCTTTTTTAGTCTTCTTCAATTTCTTAAAAAAATTGTGATTTGGGCTTTTAGGTTTTTTTTATCCCGCTTTGTTTTAGAAACAAGGCCTGAACCCTTTCGTGTTTCTCTTCTTATTGGGCCCTTTAAGTCTTTAACGGATAGTTGTTTAAAATTTAAATTAAAATTAGCTTTTTTTTCTTTTTTTTCTTTTTTTTACGTTTTTCCTTTTTCTACTTATTGTAAAAGAATTTTTTAAAAAAATAATAAGAAAAATTTTCCCATTATAAAAAATTAGGCATCGAAAAAGAAAATGTTTATGTTATACAAGACGAGATATTGGATAATGCATTGCCATCAATGATGCATATTTGAAAAGGTTTTAAATTTGAATCATAAAATGGGTAAGTTGAGATATGCAATGACTGAAAGCTACGAATTATTTTATTACTTATATTATTATTATGCATAAGAAATGGTACAAACTTACAAACTTAATTTTCATCTCTTTTTTTATGTAGTTTATCCAACCTCCAATGTCAGGGCAAGCCGTCACTTCTTTCGAGGATTTATTAGAATTTCACCCGTGGATTTTTCAAACTTACAAATCGCCTACCAAAAAGGGTCCGTGGAGACTCGAATCCAAATACCTTCCACCATAAATCCAAACTTTTACCACTTTGACCTAATGGCAATCGGATTTCTTAGTAACAATGCAATAATACTCCTTAAAAATTAGTAGTAAATTTTTTTATGCATAAAATATCAGTCTACGCATTTGTCATTGGCCCTTTCTCATCCCATATACGGTATCATGTGTTATGTAAGTATATAATAAACTAGGCAAATATCCTAGGCTTAAATTGTGTTAATCTTCTTTTGGGACTCGTATTCCCCAGGCAGCAACTTACAAGCTATTCAATGGAGTTGGGTAATTATGGGTCCAACATGTTGGGATAAATAAAACATCTTAACTTGAATAGGCAGAAACTAGCATATCTCTATGGCAGACAGCACCAACAAGCATGTCAAGCCTTGCATGTATTAAAGTATGACAGCTAAATCATTTTAATATCATATTTAAAACCTGATATATATAAACATATAATGAACATTTAAGAAAGTTTCTCAACTTAAAACCAACCAAGAAAAAGTTGAAAAGGACTAAACCATCTTTAAAGTCAAGTAGGACAGCTACCAAATTCAACTAAATATGCTTTAGATGTAGTCTTTGTTAAGAAATCTAAAAGCATACTCATTTACAGGTTTGAAAATGGCAAATTTTTTGGTATCTTGATTGCGAAGTAGCCTTGCCTCAGATTAAAAGGAAACAAAGTTCTTCAACATTGTTTCACCTTGCAACTTATTTATGGTGCAGAAAGCAAAAAAAAAATGCAATGAATGGAAAGTAAAACCCCTACTAGTAGTAATCCAATTATTTTAAGCTGAAATTAATCCATAATTTAAATTGCTTTCATGCAAGTACAAAGAGCTGATGAGTGCTGGCTAGCCTCATTCATGACCATTTGGTGGAAAACATTGATTTTGGAAGCAATACAAACAGAAGCACATTGTTGATGGCATGCAAGCTGCAAAATGAAAAGTATATACTTGAACTTGAGCAAGCCACCCCCATGAATCCCTCAAATCCAAGAAACAACAAGAATTCTAGACCTGTTGAGTCTCGTAAGATTTGAACCCAGTGTTACAAATATTCTTATATTCAAGAGATCAATAGATTTTTATCCTCTGCATGCTTACCTCAAACTGAGTTCCCTACATATCGAATGTTTTATTCCCTGCCTGCTCTCAATGGTCAAGCTCACAAGCAGTTTCCATCAGTATGCTGAAATTATCATGCAGCCATATATCAAGCAGCACTGAACTTCTCACCTTCCAACAAGCATTAGTGCAATCCTAATTGATGAAGATAATCAATATATATGTATGTACATATGTGTATGTGCATATATTTTTACCTGAAAATGTCTAATGGGTGCTATTGCCAATATGTAAGCCATATGCCATCAAATGCAAAACAGTCCAAAAAGCTATCATACTTACAGTGAAGCTTGTCATTTTATCTGTTGCCAACTGGTCTGCTCCGGCCAATAATTTAATAGCGGATCTTCAGGACCTTTGGCAGCAGAGATTCCTATTTAGATCAATCCTTATATTTATCAATACAAGTTTTGAAGAACTTATTAAGAGCTCACGCTTGTAGATCAACCCTTATGTCATGCAAGTAAGCCAAGTTGAGATAATAAGTAGAGAAAGTACTTTTCAAGGTACAATACCAGAAACTTTAACAAAATTGGTAAATTTCAGAGATAATAATCAAAGCAGTTCTCTAACCCAGTGATAAAATCTACAGCACTTGTATTTATCAGCCATAAGAGCACAACAAATTACACAAACCACACAACAGAAAAAAAAGGCATCCATATCAACCAATTAAAGAATGTGTTAAAACCCAAAGATACATATTTGAGGTCTCTTTCTAGTCTCATCTCAGGAGGACATAAAAGCTTTGGCTTCTAGAAACTTGAAGAAGCTAAAGGCCCCACATTTCAGATAGAAGTTCTAGAAAAAACAACAATAGGATAGATCTCACAGCATTCACATTTTACCTACACATTATTAAACTAGCTGCGAAATAATTGTGAAAAGAAGAGCCTGGCATTGTAATCCAGATGTTATATTACAAGAATCCAGTGATGATGTAGTAGCATTATCAAAAATTACAACCAGCAGAATCAGCTCCAAAACTCCAAAATGAAATAAAGTAAAGAAGGAATTGAAGATTGGGAATTGCCAGAAATAAAAAAAGAAACAATTACCGAAATTGACTAGAGACTTACTAGGCCTCACTTTCTATCTCATAACCTATCCGGCAAAGTGAAAAAGAAAAGACCAATGGTAACAAGCAGCCATGATCTCACTTGCATTCAACACCAACCTCAGCTGCTCGACGTGGCTTACTTTTGCGCCTACTCCCATTATGCCGAAATCCATTAGACTTTGTGGAGTCATTGGTACTTGATCTGGTGCCAACACCATTCTCTTCTTTAACTAAATCAGACTTCTCCTTCACCTGTGAATTACGTCTTCTCTTTTTTCCATTCTCAGCAGCCGAAGGACTCTTTCTCTCTTTGCTTATTATGCCAGCCTTTCCGTTCTCACCATCCTCTTCTTCCATTTTTTCAACTTCTTCTTCATCGAGTTCATCTTTTAACGGTTTTTGTGGTCTTCCTCTTCTCTTCTGTGCAGGAATTTTCTCTTCTTCACCACTTCCAGTATCCTCATGGTTGCTAACAGTCAACTTCTTTCCCTTTCCTCTACCTCTACCCATAATTTAAACCCAGCTAATGAAAAGCACTCATATAAATAAAGTTGCAATCTGTCAAACAAATCCACAGATAAAAGAGTTTGATTAAATAAAGAATAACAGGTTTTAGAAATTGCTAACAAAGAAATAAATTCATTCCATATCCAACTCATCATTCTAAAACATAAGATAAAAAAAAACAAGGGTGAATCTACAGATAAAGACTTTCAAGGAAACTTGAAGACAAGCAAGCATTTAAGCATAATGGCAACAAAAAGTTTCTCTATGGCACATAAATGAACATTATACTCGCAAACACTTAGACTACTATTGAAATAAACTTGAGCTATGCCATTGTTTAATTGCTGATTCATTTTCAGAGCAGCAAATACAACACTTATAATCTGGCTTGATTGCAATCATAAAAGAGGGTTAAAATGTAAAACCTGAGTTACCATTTTGTATGGACAGTAAAATCAATTGAGTGAAGTTTATAATTCTATTAGACCTGAGAAAATTACTTTGCTTTTCAAGGTTCTAAGTTGTAAAATATCCAAGATTGAAAATTGAAATAGACCCTATTTCAAGCATTTCTCATTTCGACCACATCCAATTGGGGAATAAAATGAATTCAAAACTAGGAATAGCCAATCAAAGCATGAACTAGGAAAACAAGGAAACAGCCTTAAGATGATTAATACAAAGTACTGAAATTTACATGGAATTATGAACTCATATTTAGGCCAGAGAGAACACCAATATACTGAATTAAAAAAAAAATAGAAGATAATAAAAAGTAATGTAAAATATCAAAAAACAAAACTTTGAAAGATCCAATAAAAAGAAGATAAGATTTCATGATAGATGAATTCAACAGAAAAGGAACTAACTTAAAAGGAAACAAAACCAAAAATTCAATATTACAATAAAGAAAGATAAGAGAGATAGATAAGTGGAACTACCTGAAATGAACCAAAGTCAATATGCATCTTTAAGAAGAAACCCAATACCTTGAATCTGTTAAAACCAAGCAAACATACTAAAAGAACAGCAAAAACCCAGATGGGTTTTTCTCTTTTTAGTGTCAGTTTATCAGGGAAAGTTAAGAACTTGGTTAACCAAAAAAGCAATGAAAGTTTCAAACTTGAATGGTTATAAAAGTATTCTCAAAAGAATTACTATGATCTGGCTGGAGGAAGAAAGAGTGTTGCAACCCAGATCAAGAATTAAAAAGATTTGAAGAGATTAAGGTTTCAATAACATAATTAAGAAAAAGAGAGAGGAGGAAGAAGAAGGAGGAGAGGAAAGAGCAGAAGAATAAGCTATGAAAGAGATATTTGTTGATTGGCTTTGGCTCTGGCTCTCTACTCTGTGTGTGTATGCTGTAATCTGTGTGTTTTGTTGGTGTGTGTAAGAAAATTGAATTGCAAGGGTTGTTTTGGTAATTTGGTAAAGGAACAGCAGCAGCAAGTAGATACAAACTCATTTAAGTAGTTGCTTGCCATTTTGTTCTCTCTTCAAAGACTCAAACTTTACTTCACTTTAAGCTTGCAATTGCATGTCTTTGATAAAGCTCACATGTGCAACAATTTAATACAAAATATTATACTATGTCTTTTTTCTCTTTCCTTCCTTTTTTCTTTCTTTAACTTCATTAATTCCATTAAAATTACTGAATTTTATCAATTTATAATTGAAGTTGCAGAAAGTAACAAAAAAGAAATAGTTGGCGATATGAGGATTGGGGAGATAATGTTCATGAAATATACATTTATCTTTGTACAAGAAAGAAAACAAAAGTGTCCAAAATGGCAGAAAATATACTACAAGAAAAAAGATATAGTGTCTATAAAATATTGTGATACTACTTTCTTTTTTTTTATAATTTAGGGATAAGAGGATTGAACTCTTGCATGGATTGAGTGGAATGAGTTTAATACCCTTTAAGTGAATCTCGGTTCGATTCTTATAAATGGTGAAAATAGACGCGACCTAAGTTTCCCCCTAGTATTTGAGGTCCAACGCAACTTAATTTTGAATTAGTTGGATGTTAATATAGCTACTAGAATACGGTGGATTTGTTAAAAAAAAAAATTTAAACTCTTACTCTTCGAAGGAAGTATGTGATTGACCATATAAATTTTTTTATATTATGCTTACTCCAAATTAAAATTGTAATGATGTGGTGTTATGAATCATTGAGTATTAGGCTTTTAATTTGCATTACTTTAGTTGATTTTTCCAAACCCACAGAATGTTTGTTCATAATACAAAATCATAATAATCATGCCGACTTAAATAACCAAAAAGGTATGGTGGTAAGTACTTCATTTCAGTTTAAGCAAGTATCGGGTTTAAAATCTTGTGTACGCAGTCACCCTTGTTTGTTAGACTCACCCACTAAATCTAGGTGTGCGACCCAAGTTGAATCCAAATTAATCAGAACTGGGAAAAAAATGGTATGATAGGGTAATGATTTTCAAAACTTTTTCCTTTTTTGCTATAAAAAAATTGAAAATTTTTCAAAGCCAATGTTATTTTTGATTAATGACATTCCTCAATCATGTACTAATTTTCGACAAACTTGTTTTCGACAAACTTGTTAATTATAAATTGTTAATAAAATCAAACACATGGTTTGCTCATTTTCATTGAAGTGGCACTCAAAATAAATTATAATTATGTGGTGGTCCAATACAAGCCTTGGGGTCAATTTGCCATTTTTTTTCTTTCCTTTTTCTTTGGTAGTATATTGGAAGAGAGGGAGACTCATGAGAATACATATATAATCATAATATGATGTCCTCAATACACTATCAGTGGAGTTTAACATATTATATATACGAGATTTAAGGGTTGACATGTGTCCTTTAGGAAATATTTTTGAATTTTAAATACAAAATTAATTAAAAAAATGAGACATATGTCAACACCTTAACTCGCTTGTGGAGCCCAGAATTTACACCGATAATGTATTGTATGATCATCCTTTATCCTAATTATTTTTGAATTTTAAATACAAAATTAAGAAAAAATGAGACATATGTCAACACCTTAACCCGCTTATGGAGCCCAGAATTTATACCGACAATGTATTGTATGATCATCCTTTATATATATCTTTATATATATGTATATATGAAAGAAAAAATGAAGGAAAAAACAAAGAAGAAAGTGCAATATGAAAATGATCTAATTTTTTTTTGAAGAAATGAAAATGATCTAATTAAATACATAATAATGAATGAGAAAAAGAAAAGAAGAAAGGGAAGGGGAAATTTTTTTTTTAAAAAAAAGACATGGATGGTGTGACTTTTGTAATCAAAAGAAAAGTAGATAATTTTAATTTCTTAAAAAAAAGTAGATAATAAAGGAGAGCAAAAGAATTCGGCCAGGAGGAAAAAAAAAAAAAGCAAAAGAAGCTGATGTTTGTTGGTTTCTTGTAATTGTGCTTATCTACAAAACCAAATGGGAAAAGGCTGGATAGAGAAAAATCCAATTAAGTCTCAATACTCATTTGCAACAATATTTTTTAGGAACATATTGTAACAATTTATTATAAAAATGATAATACAAAAATTACTAACTTATTTTTATAATGTAGATTGCTATTCACTTATTCGAAAATAATTTTTGTGGATAAATACAGTTAGTATATATTGTTCCTCTCACTGTTGAATAAGAGTTTAATTCAACTATTAGGGTTTGGAATTTGGAATCTATCTATGTTTGTTTCATTAATTAAGGGGTCATTTGACATCGTTTTTTTTTTGTTTTTTTTGTTACTTTGTCAAGTTTTTATTTCATTAATTAAGTGTTCACCCAATTAATATTTTTGAAGAGTTTTTCAAATTTCTTTTCTTTAACAACTTACTCTATATTAGTTGTCTAAGCATTTAAGCAATAAGTTTTCTAATTAAAATTGACTTATTAGCCTCTTTTGCCCCTGAACTATTACGTCGATGATGTGCCCCCAAACTTTAAATTTGGATATTTTACCCCATGAACTTCCAAATTCATGACATTTTACCCCGACAGAGGGGGCAAATTGTGTTAGAAAATTTCTAAATTAAGAAGATTTTGAAACAATACTTTGTGGTGCCAAGTTTTCTCAAATACAATATTGTTTCTACTAATGAAACGGCTTTGAGGGCATGATGCGAAGTCACTCTTTAAAGGGCATGTTGTACTCGAAACTTTATGTTTCACATTATTGGAGATGGAATGAGAAAATTTCTAACAAATTGTCCTGAATTTGGAAAGTTTAGGAGGTAAATTGTCTCGATTTTAATTTAGGGGTCAAATTGACC
>AWUE01024803.1:0-24019 GCA_001974825.2 Corchorus olitorius
TGTTTTTTTTTCTTTTTTCTTTTTTTTTGATAAAAGGAATTATTGGATTTTGGATATCAAAGTTCCAAGTTATTGACTTCCTTGTAACTTCGATTAGACTGTCTAAAAATTAAATTATGAAGAAAATGAAAAGTATTTATCTTACATGATATGGTAAATATATTTATAAATTATTTTATTTATGCAATTATAAGAATATAATTTATATATTTTATTTACCCATAAATTACTAGTAAATTTCATCAGTGAAATTGTTTAAAAAAATTTCTTTTTTTTTTCTAAAAAATTCTTTTGTCATATTACTTTCTTTTTTGAAATATAATATTACTTATTAGATGATAGAAATGTTAGGGTCAAAGCATTACCCCTATGTTTATTTTGATATTTTTTTAATACATTTTCCCTTATTTGGGTTCAATACTTTATATGTTAGTATATAGCATTATAGATGCATTAAGGTTATAACTTATAAGAAAAAAGTTAAGATTCTATCAAATTAAAATATAAACAAATACTTGTCACCTTGCTCTATTTGGTTGAATGATTTCGTCAAAAAAGGATGGATGAAAAAAATGTGATATATATATATATATATATAATAAATAAACAAAATAATAATTGAAATTAATTATAAGTAAAGCGGTCAAAACTTGATCCAATCTCGATAACACATCCAACTGACCGAACCCGATTTGACCAGAAAAAGTAAACGACCTGAACCTGTCCTATCCAAACCCGACAAAGCCATAACCCGAATAATCCAAGAATATTATAAACTAAAATTATATTTTATTCAATAAAATCCAAATTGTTATAATTTTAGCCATTCTAAATTATCATTCATTTAATAAAATTTATATTATTGTTATAATCTTATTAAATTTACTAAACTTCATGAATATAAGTATTAAATCAGTTCTATAAATAATTTATGATAAATTTATAATTAGTAATTTGTTTTTTTTACATAATGAATAAATAATAATGTTTAATCAGTAATTTCTTCACAATTTTTTCTATTAGGTTTTACTACCGTACTAATAATTTCACTGGTAAGGGTTGTAATTTTATTTTCATTTTTATGAATACTTATATTATTAATTAATTTATAATTTTAATTGATGTAATGAAAGAAGATAAATTTGGATATTATATAACCAATATTTATTTGAACAAATACTCCCACTTCATAATTAATTATGTATTTAATATTCAAAATTAATATATAAAGGGACACATGTCAACGTATATACAGTTTGCTAAACTTCATCGGTAGTCGATTGTAAAATAAATCGAATAATAAAGATATTAAATAAATTTAAGAATTAAACATTAAAAAAATTCAAGGCTGACCCAATTGATCCGAGTCATAAAGTCGAAAAACTCAAAACTCGAGTGACCTGAGGCCAAAACTCGAACCCGCCTGACGTTAGACTCGAGACACGAATGACCTGAACCTAGAAGATCCGAAATCCGAATGACCCGAGAAAATTACCTGACTCATTTGAGCTAAACCCTGATGACCCGAACCCGAAACCCGTCCAACCCGCCCAATTGACTTCTCTAACCTTATAAATCAAAGGAAATAATTGCATGTTACTCTTTTTTCAAAAAAAAAAAACTTTAAATTCTTGTCATACGCTCCAATACATTAAACTACCAATACACACTCTAAAAACAGAAAAAGATCAATCACAATAATTAAATTTTCAATAAATTTTAACTTAATTATTTAAAAAAAATGAATAATTGATGATTAGGCAACTTATTTTAACTTTTAAACTTGATAATAATATTTTTATTAGTTTATATTGTAAAATTGAAATGGGTCCAGAACTATCAAAAAGAATCCAATTTTTTAAAATTAAAAATGGTAAAAATAAAATATTTATAAAAATATTAAATTTAATTAAATAAAAATAGAATTTTTAGCAGAATAACTACAAAAGTTTATTTCTAACAAATATATATATATATATATATATAAAATATGGATACAGGATACTAAAAAGAAGGCAACAAATGTGTAGATATTTTAACTAACTTGATTTAGAATTGTTACTTCAAGATTACAATTTTGGTGATATCTTTTCTGAATATTGTTACATTATTGGAAAGTGATGTTTGTGAGTGTCCCTATTCTAAGGATTTAACAAAACCCTATTCTTTAACAAACAAAAAAAAAATTAAAACCCTATTCTAAGGATTTAAGCTATTTACAATTTCAAGGAAAAAAAATTACCAAGTGCATACAATATTATTTTTCAAGAAATTATAAACTAAATTAATATAATATTTTTGGGCAATCAAGTATAATTTTAACTTTGTAAAGTCATTTTTTATGTATTCACCAAAAAAAGGCAGTTTTTATGTTGGAAAGACCATGAGGTTTACACAATTTAAACTCAAAAAATATTTCTTCTTGCAAGTTAAATATATATATATATATATATATTTGTATATTTATTAAACTAACAAGTTGTTCAAAGCAAGTAAAAATAAAAGATGAAAAATAATTATATATAGAATGCACCTTCCCCATATTGAATCCACACTACAGAAAAAACAAATTAAATTTTCTGATCCATACAGCTAAACAGAAGAGAAACAAATATAAATAAATAAAACCCTTAGGTCCCCCCCAGTCTCTTATAAATGTCATTCAACCATTTATTTTATTTTGTACTAATAAATTCATCAAAAGTATGATGACTTTTTCAAAACACAAGTCAACCATCTACTTATTGTTATTTTAGTTTTTGGTGGACAGAAAACCTTGTGATTATGTTCATTAAAAGTTTTTGTCACCATTGCTAGTCCAAAATTTTTTTTTTTTTTTTAAACATAGGAACTATGATTTTTTTGGAAGGGAGATAAAAAGAAAAGGGGAGAAATGTTACGTAATTCCAAAATTTGATTTTTTTTTTGGCCAAAATTTGTTAATTTGTTTTATATTTTCACATTGGGAATGGGAATGATATAAGAAGTGATTACATCTTGTTCAATATTTTCTTCTTGGTGCCTGAGACTAAACCTTTCGGGTTATGAGCGCAACATGTTAAAATCATTTTAGCAAATGCGCTTCTGGAGGATCGAACTTGAATTCTCACCCTTTCCGAGATAAAAGATAAAACTGCTTGACCAGTTATTTGTTAGTCATATTGCCCTTTATCTAAACTAAACACAACTATAGCCAGGCTTCTTATGGATTCTCTTTTCCTTCATGACCTTTCTTACATTTTCCACCTCTTCCCATTCTCCATCAGCAGCATAAATATTTGATAGTGTAACAAAACCACCTGGCTTTCTTAATTCCATTTTCACAATTTGTTCTCCCATCAACTTAGCCAAATCTTTTCTCCCATGAATCTTACAACCATTGAAGAAAGCACCAAGAATTGAGTCTGTAACTCCAAATGGCATCTCCTTCACCAATTCATAAGCTTCTTCCATCCTCCCAGAACGACATAACATATCAACAACACAAGCATAATGTTCTTTGGCAGCTTCAATTCCATAACTCTGTTTCATTGACCTAAATATCTTCAAACCTTTCTCCACATAGCCACCATGGCTGCAGGCAGACAGAACAGAAGTTAGGGTCGTTTCATTTGCCTGCACGCCTTCTTCCTGCATCCTCTCAAATAGCTCTATTGCAGATTCAACCATGCCATGCTTCCCATAGCATCCAATCAAAGCATTCCATGACGCCGCGTTTTTTCTAGGTTTCATGTCAAATACATTCCTAGCATCTTTTACATTGCCACATTTTGAGTACATATCAATAAGAGCACTAGCAATAAACACATTGATTTCAAGTCCTAATCTATAAATCAAGCCATGAATTTCCCTACCTTTCTGAATAGACCCTGTCAATCCACATGCTGGAAGCAGTCCAGTTAGAGTCACATGATTTGGTTTGATCCCCGAAACTAACATATTTCCAAACAAGTTGAGTGCTTCAAAAGGGCATTGGCTTTGAACAAAACCGGAAACTATAGCATTCCAAGTTGTCAAGTCAGGAACCAAACCTTCCTTGTTCATTCTACCCAAAAGAGCAAACACAGCTTTGCAATTTCCCCTTCTAGCAAACCCTGCTATCATCACATTCCATGTGAACTCATTAGGCTCCAACCCTTCCAACTTCATCCTTTCAAACAAAATAAGAGCCTCTTCACTCTTTCCCACATTAAAATAACCAGAAATCATGGATGTCCAAGAGGCAACATCTCTTTCACCCATTCTTTCAAACACCTTCCTTGCATAACACAAATGCCCGCATTTACTATACATATCTATCAAACCATTGCTCACATCACTTTCGAAACCCAAATTGTTAACAACAGCATGAACCTCTTTTCCTTTATCCAAATCCATCAACCCAACGCAAGCTTTCAACACGACAGAAAAAGTGAACTTATTGCAAAGATATATTGATTGCGACATTAAAGAAAAGTACCCAATTGCCTCTTTAAAGTGTCCTTCAAAAGCTAAGGCTAAAACCATCCAATTCACAGCAAAAACATTTGGGGTTTTGATTTTATCAAACATGATGCTAGCAGATTTCAAGTCTCCACAACCAGCATACATTCCGACAAGCTTTGAACTCAAAGACAAAACTTCCATATCAGAACCTGTAACTGACAACCAAGCATGAAGTTGCTTGCCTGGTCTCAAGGCTTTTGCTTTCAAACACTTCTGTAATAACAAAGCAACGTGGTCTAAAGAGAAGGTTGATTGGAAAAAGGTTGGCCTTGTCATTGCTGTATAGAGTTTTCCATGAATACCCATGAACCATCAAAGACCCATTAAAGCTAATGCAGAGGAGTGTTCGACAGCACTGTGATTTTAACAAAATTGTAAGCAGTTACTAACTGTCCAAGGTTACTGCCAATTTTCCCTTTTAAAATAAGTTTCATAAGCAACAAATACTCCATGGAAGCCCATAAGAGCAAACGACAAAAGCGCAAGCTTTTTTTGTTTCCTCTTGTTTTCACTTTCTCCCTTCTTTCTCGCTTCCCTATTGGTGAAATTAGCCCAAATTAAAAGTTCTTTCCATTGTTGCCCATTGTTGAACTTGAATTAGCTGGTATTTTTTTTTTGAAAAAAAAAAACCTAAAAGGCTAAAACCATCTTAAAATAAATTTTCTATTTTTAACGGGTTGCAATTTGTGAGAATTTTCATGGTTTTCCTCTTCCTTTTGGTATTTTCTCTCAAGTTTTTTTTTTTGGCACATATATCCTTCCTCGTGTACTGGTAGTTGCTAAGTTATATCATGATCAGGTCATCAGGAAAAGGTCAAGCAATGTTGGATTTTTCTTGGCACAAAAGCAATCGACATCTGGTGAAACAACATGGTAATCAATGTCACTTTTTGTTCAAAATCCTTAAAATTTTGGTTGGGTTCCATGTCATTGATTTCCCTTATCCTGCTGCAGGGAAGATGGCAATCTTGACTGACCAGAAGAATTAACAAAGGTAATGTTGATGTTGGCACTTTAACATATTATATTTTATATATTATTATAATGTATTGCTTTAGAAGTCCTTTTGCATAACTGGATTCTGAATATTATATACCAGGATTCCAGGAACCCTTTTTTGTTAGTTAGCTCTGATGAATAGTCTCCTGGACAATTAACATAAGAAATCTTGTCTTAGAGATGATCCCATATATTTTAACTTGCTGTATCTCTGATTAACATAAATAAAAAACAAGATATTTCTTCCTCAAAAATCTAATAATCTAAATTCCTTATGACATTCTTCTTTGCTGCATATTTTCTTCCTAATTTCCCCCCATTTTGGAGAAAACGTAGAAAACTGGAGGAATATAGGAAATTCCCTATGGTAACTACTTTAGGATTTCACTTTTCTGATTGCTTACTGATTCTTCCTAAATCATTTCAAATGCACATTTTAAATCTGAACTGGGATCTCTGGCAGGATCAACCCTCACATCAAAAGATGACAGAATTGGCTTTACTGTTGGAATTATTAAAAGAAGACATAATAAGTTAGAATCCATTTTAGTAAAATCCATTTGGAAGCTGGTTTTGTTTTCATTTTTTGCTAGTATTTGTCTTTTTTTTTTCTCCCCTATTCATTTTGTGTTGTTTGCCTTTTCCTTCCTATTCAACTTTTGCCAAAAAGGTAAAACATCTAGCAAATGAAGCCTAAGTTATAGGTCTTTATCAAATATTGATACAATATTGATATTGGTTTCTTTACCATGTAATCTTTCTTTTATCTTATTTTCCATGCATATGGTAATCCTCTATCTATTCATCTTTCTAGAATTCCATGTAATTTCAGTTTGAGACTTAAAAAAGAAGTGCTCTTTATAGGGAATTCCGATGGAACTTAGCCAGAAATGCATCTAAATTTCTCTTATACAAGGTGTTTAGACAATATTCAGAAAGTGAATATAAATGTTTGCAATATACCTCCTTATTTTTTTATTTATTTGTTTACATTGTAGCCTTATTGAAGAAGAAGCCATTCGTTGTCAGAGGCATATGCATGTTAAGAATCTTGACATACAGATTTTCCACATTCATGGAAGCATTAAAATTTCTAAAAATCACCCCCAAAGACCTGTTTCAAATGCACCAGAATAACACTACACTTTTATTTACAGGGTGACATGCATATTGAACTAACAAATGAGGAAGCACTTGGAGGAAGTGGGACTTCAATATCTCCTTCTAGCATCTGTATTACTTTCTTCATTGTAGGTCGTAATGATGGATCTTCTTGAATGCACCAGATGGCAATCATAACAAACTTCTGCACCTCCTTAATGTCTTCCAGTGCCTCTTCATCATTCTCAACTATTAGACTCAAGTTCATTTCTTCATAGCAGTCAAATACCCAATCAACCAATACCATTTTACGCTCATCTTCAATGTTTTGTTCGAAACTCTTCCTACAGCAGATGAGCTCTAGCAAAAGAATGCCAAAGCTGTAAACATCAACCTTGACTGTGATGGGCATGCTTTTGAACCATTCTGGGGCAACATATCCTCTGGTTCCTCTTATTCCAGTCATTGTTCGTGTCTGGTCCGTCTTCAACAGCTTTGCTAATCCAAAATCAGAAATTCTTGGTGTGAAGGATTCGTCTAGAAGGATATTTTGAGGCTTAATATCACAGTGTATGATCTGGTTGCTGCACTCCTCATGTAAATAAGAAAGTCCTCTTGCAGTTCCCAAAGCAATTTGTTTTCTTGTGTGCCAGTCAGGCCTTGATTTTCCAAAGAGATAATCTGCTAAAGATCCATTTCTCATATATTCATACACCAGAAGTCGATGTTTCCCCTCATTGCAGAATCCTAGCAGCTGAACTAAATTCTTGTGATTTGTCTTTCCAATTGTATTCATTTCTGCTTGAAATTCCTGCTCCTTTTCTGTGAGTACCTTTTCTAGTTTTTTAATTGCCACCAAGCTTCGATTATCCAAAACTCCCTTATACACCGTTGAGAACGCACCCCTCCCTAGTTCTTCTTTGAATTTACTTGAAGCTTCCTCTAGCTCTTTAAAAGTGAAACAGCGTAAACTCATGCCTTGCATTGCTGGAAAGAGTTGAAGCATCTTTTTTCTCCTCTTATTGAATCGCGAAATAATGAAAAGAGTACCTATCAGAAGGAGGAAATTCATAAAAACTGAGCTGCTTAGGAGCACAGATCCAACAAGGATTAAAGTTGAGTGCTCATTACTTGAACCTCCACCAATGGATTTGCAGGTAGAGTTTTCTTGCCTTATTTTGATCAGAGCTTTTCCTCCAACACTTGGATTAAATCTCCCATTAGAGAGAGGAATTTTCTTCTTCCAGCAATTACCATTTCTAAATATTGCAACTGCACAAAAGCAATCATTCAAGCAGACCTGTCGGCACCAATCCTCAGTAACCGGCTGAAAGTATTCATAATCGGAGAGCGGCCAGTCTGTGTTGGGCATTTCTCTGAAACTAAAACGATTTGCCTCTTGTACACCATCACAATCTTGTGAAACAAAATCCTGTTTGCATCCATTCATCTGGTTGTTTGGATCCAAGAATGAGTATCCAGGAGGGCATTCACATCTCGGCCGCTGATCTGTTCCCAGAATACAGTAGCTGTTGAATCCACAAGCCCCACCTCCTGTCTGCCCTGTGATTCTCATGCAAATATCTGAAGGTATCCAAGATAGCAAGGACCAAGACGTTGACCTTCCAGTGCTAGCACCATTCGTCTTAGGATAAACATATTGCCTAAAGACCCCATCATATTCAAGAGTTGCTCGCTGATAGAAATCACTACTTGAAGCTCCATTAGATGCTATCAAATTGAGTATGCTTCCATTTCTGGCTATAAGGTAGATGTACCCAGACTGGTTGAAAATAACCTGGAAGCCACTTCCAACAGTTCTGCTTGCCCAGTAAGGTGTATTCACCATGTCCAGTGGTAAAGCTCTGGTATAGAGAACAAGATTCCCATCAGCCTGTAATGTGAACTCAAATCTTCCACTTGAGTAATTCATTTCTGAATACCGTGCAACAAGTTTGTTGCCTTGGTTCATTTGTTGTCCGGGTAGTATTGTGTCGGTTGGTTGGTCAAAACTTTGCCACAAAGTTGTAGAGTCCTGGCTTGCCAGAATAAGATTTCCTGTGTCAAGCATAGCTGCATAGGCAGCTCCTGTACCTGACAAAGTAGCTCTCCATACCTCCTTTCCTTTTGGATCACTGAGAACAAACTGACCATCCATGGTAAGTTCAATTTTGGACCCTTCTTGCACCAGATTTTCGCCGTTGGCTGACCAAATAATTGTTTTTTCAGGTATTTTGTTGAACCATATGGCCAGTAAGAACATCTGAGTTCCTATCTGTTGGAAGCCAAATGCAAAGTCTCCAGATGGAGATGCCCAAGAAGAGTTGTCATTGCGAGCGGTTAGTGATGAACCCAAGGTTAGGTTGCGATACGTTTGGGCTGTAATAGAATATGGCAACAAACAAATTACCATTAGAAAGAGAGAATAAAGAGAAGCAGAGGCCATGCTTAGTCGGGTGGATTTGCTGCAAGGCTTAACAAGGATTACAGATTTTGCCAACTCTTCTAATAATAGAAGACAAATTTTCAATCAAGTGAAAGAAATTCTCCTCATCTGTCATGGCCTTGTCCCAGGTAATAACTATAAAATATAGTCCCTTTCAGCTTTCAGCTTTACATATATAAAGGTATCATTGACTTTTCATAAGACTATTATAATATGGCTCAACATCAACGTTCATCTAATCATTCTTGAATTTGGGCCTTTTCTTATTTATATCCTTATAAATATATTCTACATTTGATTAGCTCTAGGGGAGTTAGTCTTCTTAGTCTTAAGACACCTCATTCTATAGCAACACAAGATTACTTTAATTGGGCCGGATGATGTTTTTTTATTTTGTCTTGGTAATGACTTTTCTTTTTCTTGTTATTCCAGGAAGAAAACCTATTGTCTACAGAAAGCTATGAGGTCCAAAGCTTCTAAGTTCTAACTTCATTCTATTTAAATAAACAAGCCCTTGGCCAATATTGGAGGCTCTTCTGACTTTAAGCTGTGGCATTCAGACCTCTATACTGTAAGTGTTTGTTCATCTTTATTGCCTTTACAGCCTAGTAGTTATATCAGAATTGAGTCATGTGACAATACAATTCTATTTATGTCACTATTTAGCCTAGAAGGGGAGAAATTATTTACATAGTAGGACCAATTCTTCTTAGGAGGTAGTTATAAAATAAAGAACGGATAGATGCAGAATTCATTTAATTTAGGATCTTCAAGGACGGAATAGTTTATTAGAGGAAGTTTCCTGTTATTTGGCAAAGACCGAGACATATTGAATAACTGAAACTGATAATAAAACGAGAAGACGTTATAAGAACAGAAGCAGATAACAGAGAATAAAGAGAAGCAGATACCATGCTTAGTATAGTTGATTTGCTGCAAGGTTTAACAAGGATACAGATTTTGCCAACTTCTATAGAAGATAAATATTCAATCAAATGAAAGAAAATTCTCCTCGTCTGTCATGGCCTTGTCCCAGGTAATATAATTATAGTCCCTTTCAGCTTTACATGAATAAAGGTATCATTGACTTTCCTATAAGGATATAATAATGTGGTGGCTACATTCATGTAGTCATTCTTGAATCTGGATTCTTTTTTTATGCTGTTTGATAACTATTCTATACATTTGATTAGCAAGACAAGATTACTTTAATTGGGCCGACAGATATTTTCTATTTTGTCTTGGTAATGAATTCTCTTTTTCTTATCATTCCAAGAAGAAAACTATCTACAGAAAGCTATGATGTCCAAAGCTTCTTCTAAATTCTAACTTCATTCTATTTAGATGCACAAACCCTCTCAGGCAGGTAGACCTCTAAACAGTAAGCATTTGTTAGTCAGTATGTCTTTACAGCCTAGTAGTATATCAGAATGAATCATAAGACAATAAAATTCTATTTATATTGCTATAGAACCTAGGGAGGGAGGAATTATGTACATATTAATTAGGACCATTTCTTCTCAGGAAGTAGCTATAAAATAAAGAACAGATAGATGCAGGATCCGTTAAGATTAGGATCTTCAAGGAGGGAATAGTTTATTAACAACTAACATTTGACTGATTGAGTGAGTTGACTGGAAATTTTTTGTTATTTGGCAAAGACAGAGACATATTGAATAATTGAAAAGGCTACCGAACATATTATATGACTTCATCTCAACACAGGTTATTCCTAAATGTTTGTTGGAAAAAGAATAGGAGCGTGTACCTTTGACGATAGAAAGAAAAAGTCCATGATCCTTGTCAGGATTTGGCTGGAATCCAATCAGAATAAGTTATTTTCTGTTTTATTTTTGTAAGGCTACTTTCACTAGTGAAGTTAGTAACTACCATAAATTATTTGAAAGTTTGCTATCAAAGATTGAAAGATAGATAAATAGTCATGAATATAGCATTCTGAATATATCATGATGAAAGAAATGATTATTTTTCCTTTACTGTTTATAAATTTTACATGAGGTGTTTTTTTCTTAAGATAAGTTGTCAACTTTAGGGTTTAGAGGCGAGAATTATGCATTAGTTCTAATAAACTGGCTTATGCTTAATGTCCATGATTCTTCCTATTATTTGGCTAAAAACCATCAATGTCTAGAAAAAACTAGTATTTTTTAGTAAAAAACCTTGAAATTTAGCATATGGAAGATCAAAGATGACTTTTCTTCATTCTGTAAGGCATTGTTCCTGTTGCCTGACTCTGATTTCATCAGTCTGGTGTTAGATTTATTGGAAAATGTGATATTGAAAATTCATGAAACTTGTACAAAGATTGTGAATAAGAAAAGAAGGAACCATTCTGCTACATGTTTCATTCATGTGTCAGATAAGCAATTTGTTATTAAGATAGTTGATCATCTAACTAATAACTAGGAAATTTCTACGAAGGAGCTTTAAATATATGGAGTAAGCCAGACACATCTAGCTATTATTGGCTCTAGCAACCAGATTCAGATGGAACTCATAAATGAGGTTGGGTTTGGAGGAATAGGGACCTCCACAGCCCCTTCCATCATCTGTATTACTTTCTTCATTGTAGGTCTCAGAGATGGGTCCTCCTGAATGCACCATATTGCAATCATTACAAACTTCTTTACCTTTTTAACCTCATCTTTTGCCTCTTCATCCTTCTCCACTAGAAGATGCAATTTCCCTTCCATATAACAATCATATGCCCAATCAACCAATATTATCTGGTGTTCTTCGTCAACATTTTGCTCAAAATTCCTTCGGCAACAGATGAGCTCCAGCAACAAAACACCAAAGCTGTAAACATCAACTTTGACTGTTATAGGCATGTTTCTGAACCATTCAGGAGCAACATACCCTTTTGTTCCTCTGATTGCAGTCATAGTTCGAGTTTGATCATTCTTCAAAAGCTTTGCTAATCCAAAGTCTGATATTTTTGCTGAAAAAGAGTCATCTAGAAGGATATTTTGAGGCTTGATATCACAATGTATGATCTGGGAGCTACATTCTTCATGCAGGTAACATAGCCCTCTTGCAGTTCCGAGAGCTATTTGTATTCTTTGGTACCAGTCAGGTCTTGACTTTTCAAACAAGAATTTTGCCAAAGAACCATTTATCATGTACTCATACACCAAAAGGCGGTTCTGTCCCTCATTGCAGAATCCTATCAGCCGAACTAAATTCTTGTGGTTTGTTCGGCCAATTGCTGTTACCTCTGCTTGGAATTCCTGTTCACAATCTCTTTCCATCTTGTCTAATTTCTTAACCGCAGTTACTTCAGATGCTAACTGTCCTTTGTAAACTGTTCCAAAGGCACCACAACCCAGTTCTTCCTGGAATCCATTTGTAGCTTTCTCCAGCTCACTATAAGTGAAACTTTGAAGATTTCTTGCTATCATGGCTTTCGGTGATTGTAATTGTGATTGTGATTGTTTTCTCTTCATATTGGAAATTTGCATCAAAGTTGCTAAAAGTAAGAGCAAGTTTAGAAAGACTGAGCTGCCAAATAAAGCTGATCCAACAAGAATGATAGTTGATTGATCCTTCTTGTCAGTTGCAGAATTTTTGGATGAAGTAGAGTGCTGTTTTCTTACTTTTAGTAAGGCCTTCCCTCCAACTTGAGGATCAACTCTTCCATTTGCCAGAGGAGTCTTCTGCTTCTGACATTCCCCATCTTTGAAAGTGGCTACTGCACAGAAACAATCATTCAAGCAAGCCTGTCTGCACCAATCCTCTGTCACTGCTTTGAAATCTTCATAAGAAGAACCCCAATCTGCATTGGGCATCGTTACAAGTTCAAATGGATCCGTTTCTTGAGATTCTTCATCACAGAAAATGAAGTTTGATTTTGGTATGCATCCCTTCCTGATGTCTTGTGGATCTATGAAAGAGTAACCCAGTATGCACTGGCAAATTGGTCTTTGATCTTCACCTAACATGCAGTAGCTGTTGTACCCACATGCTCCACTGCCATGATCTCCCCCAATCCTCATGCAGATGTTTGATGGTTCGAATTTTAACGTGGTCCATGACATTGGCCAGCTCCCATTGCTTGTAGCAGCACTCTTGGGATAGGCATATTGTCTGAACACTCCATCATAGTCAATAGTGGCCCTCAGGTAAAAGTCTTCTGTAGATAACACCGTTGAGAATACCGTATTAAGTATGGTTCCATTCCTTGCTATGAGATATAGGTAGCCTGTCTGGTTGAAGATCACCTGATAGCCTATGGGTATAGAATCCTGGGTTGACCAATAAGCTGCCACAGCATCATCAAAAGGAAAACTTGTTGTATATAGAAGAAGGTTTCCATCAGTTTGCAGCATAAATTTAAATCTTCCACTCGAGTAGTTTGTTTCTGTGTAACGGGCTATGAGTTGGCTGTTCCGGTTCATAATCTGTGTTGGCAATATTGTGTCAGTAGGATTATCAAAACTCTGCCACAAAATACTAGAATCTTGGCTTGCCAGCACGAAATTTCCAGTGTCGAGCATGGCTGCATAGGAAACACCAGTAGTAGCAGAAAAAGAAGTTGATATCTGCTTGCCCGTTTGATCATTCAGAACCAACTGACCATCTGTTGTAAGATCAACTTTTGACCCCTGCCTGACTAGTTCATTTCTGTTAGCTGACCAGACAATGGTTTTTTCAGGTATTTTATTGAACCAAATTGCTAGTAAGAAACCATCTTCTCCAATTTGCCTGAAACCAAAAGCAAAATCACCTGAAGTGGATGTCCATGAAGAGTTATCATTTTTTGCAGTGAGGGATGATCCCAAAGATATATTTCTGTAAGTCTGAGCAGTGGTTGACAACGGTAGTATCAGAAGAAAAAGGGAAAAGAAAAAAGAACATAGCAGATTAAAAGCCATGGTGTGAAGGAGCTATATTACAGTTCCCAAGGGAGTGATGATGAACATGGAAAAAAGCTATATATAGTATGTTTCCAAATTTGAATTTAGTATTGACCATGAATTATCTATGAATATGATTCAAATAGGGACATGAAAGTGGCTTGATTGATTTCTTTTCTGGTGAGGTCTACTTCCAACTACTCCTACAAGGATTGTTGATTTTCTCTGCCGGCCTGACTATAAGAAACAATATTTGAATTTCTTAAAATGCTGATGCGCATACGCATGCATGAGATCCACATTCAGTTTGGTGCCATTAGCATAGTGCTGGCCTACTATGCAGGAAAAGACATACCGATACCGGTCTAGGGAAAAATATAGTAGGAGGGACAGTAATTTGCTGTTGGGTGTTGATGGTGTCAAGATATACTGGCTTAATTTGCAACCTTTTTGATGTTATTATGTATTCAATTAACTGTAGTTGTCAATGGGGGTTGGCCAAAGTGGTAAAGGCTTGAATTTATGGTGAAATGCATCCGAGTTCGAGCCTCCACAGGCCCCACAGGCCCCTATTGGTAGGCGATCTGTAAGCAGGTGAAAATCCAATGAATCCATAAATCCCCAAAGGGGTTGGCGCCTGGCGGCTAAACTTTGTTCTACCAAGAAAGAAAAAGAACTCTAGTTAATATGTATGTTGATTTCTACCTTCCTTCATTGATCACTGCCATAAGTGAGAATCAGTCCATTTGGAGACGTGGTGGAAGATAACAGTGATCCAGTTGTGAAGCTTCCTTCTTCTTCCACAAGATGACGTAAGAATTTATTTGAAACTTTCCACTGTGTTGATATATGAGCATTTTTTTTATTCATGGCTTGCAATGGGGGTTAAAATTTAGTAGCAAAGTAACAACGAAAAAGACAAGAAATATAATATTCAAAGGTTGAATTATCAGTCTCTTTAGAGTTTAGACCGTTCTGATTATAAAAATATATGTATTCAGGAAATTATAAAATAGACCGTCTTTATCACTTTCTCCTAAAATTCCACAATGTAAAAATTTAATAGAAAAAAATTAATAAATTGAGATTGGTGAGTATAGGAATAAGTTTGATTAATTCAACTCTACAAGACGCATTGCATAAGATAGGCACTACATGATGGATTTACTCTGCTACAATCGGCTAAGCTCTAATTATGGCTAATGAATACTTATAGACCATGATTATGTAATAAAACCAGATTTAGCTGATCCTTGTCAGTATTTAGCTTCTTCGACAGAGTTCCTTGATATTTGTGGAACATGTCCATGATCCTTGTCAGTATTTAGCTGGAAATTTATCAGAAATAAGTTTTTCTGTTTCTCTTTTGTAGGGTACTTATACTTTCATGAGTGGAGTAACGTAACTGCAGTGTTTTAAATGTCATGATGAAAGAAATGAACAATTTCTTCTCCACTGTTGACAAATTTTTTATGAGTTGGTACTTTTTTTAAGATAGTTTTCAACTAAATTACTAGGATTTAGAGGCAAAATTATGCATGATTTCTATACCAGATCCTCCTAGGTTCCAATTTATTTTAGATTGAATTGAGCTGATAAATGAGGTTTGGATTGGAGGAATTAGGACCTCAACAACTATTCTGTCATTTGTTTTGTATCACTTTCATCAGGGTAGATCTTAGACATGGATCCTCCTGAATACACCATATCGTTCCTTTAAATCTGGCTCTTAATTCTTCCTATATATAGCAAATGAGCTCTAGCAACAAACTGCCATTGCTGTAAACATCAAATTTGAGTGTAATTGGCACACTTCTGAACCATTCAGGGGCAACATATCCTTTGGTTCCTTGGATACCAGTGGTAGTTTGACTCTGATCAGCTTTCAGAAGTTTGGCTGATCCAAAATATAAAAATTCTCGCTGTATAAGAGTCTAGAAGGATAATTTGTGGCTTGATGATGTTGCAATATATGAACTGTGAGCTACATTCTTCATGCAGGTAATAGAGCCCTATTGCAGTTCCAAGAGCAATTTCTGTTCTTTGGAACCAGTTTGGTCTTGATTTTTCAAACAAGAATTTTCCTAGAGGATCAATCATTGCTCATTCTTTTGCAAATCAAAAGGTGATTATATCCCTTATTGTGGAACTCTAGCTGCTGTACCAAGTTATTGTGGTTTGTTTTGGCCTATTCCTAATGACAACAGCTTTATGAACATTGTCAAGAAGAAATTAAGAACCATTCTGCTGCATGTTTCATGAACATGTCAATGAAGATAGTTGATCATCTAATTAGTAGCAAGGAAATCCATCTGAAGGAGCTTTGAATACATGCAGTAAGCCAGACATAGCTAGCTTTTATTCATTCTACAAAGCAAATTTACATTGAACTCATAATTGAGGTTGGGTTTGGAGGAATAGGGACATCAATATCCCCTTCCATCATCTGTATCACTTTCTTCATTGCAGGTCTCAAAGATGGGTCCTCCTGAATGCACCATATTGCAATCATCACAAAATTCTTCACCTGTTGAATGTCATTCATCGCGTCTTCATCCTTCTCCACTAGAAGATGCAATCTCCCTTCCGTATAACAGTCATATGCCCAATCAACCAATATCATCTGAGCTTCTTCCTCAACATTTTGCTCAAAATTCCTTCGGCAACAGATAAGCTCCAACAACAAAACACCAAAGCTGTAAACATCAATTTTGGCGGTAACAGGTTTGTTTCTGAACCATTCTGGGGCAACATATCCCTTGGTTCCTCGGATTGCAGTCATAGTTCGAGTTTGATCATTCTTCAAAAGCTTTGCTAATCCGAAATCTGATATTTTTGCTGAAAAGGAGTCATCTAGAAGGATATTTTGAGGCTTGATATCGCAATGTATGATCTGGTAGCTACATTCTTCATGCAGGTAACATAGCCCTCTTGCAGTTCCTAGAGCAATTTGTATTCTTTGACACCATTGGGGTCTTGAATTTTCAAACAAGAATTTTGCCAAAGAACCATTTACCATGTATTCATACACCAAAAGACGGTTCTGTCCCTCATTGCAGAATCCTATCAGCTGAACTAAATTTTTGTGGTTTGTGCGGCCAATTGCTGTTACTTCTGCTTGGAATTCCTGCTCACCATCTCTTTCCATCTTGTTTAATTTCTTCACTGCAATTTCTGTAGATTCATTTGCTAATTGTCCTTTGAAAACTGTTCCAAAGGAACCACAACCAAGTTCTTCTTGGAATCCATTTGTAGCTTGCTCCAACTCACTGTAAGTGAAACTTTGAAGATTTGCTGCTGGCATGACTTTTTGTGGTTGAACTTTTGTTTGTCTTCTCTTCAAACGGAAAATTAGCATTAAAGTGATTACAAGCAAGAGCAAGTTTAGAAGAATGGAGCCACCAAGTGAACCTGATACGACACGAATTATAATTGACTGATCCTTTTTGTCATTTGCAGAATTGTTGGATGAAGTGGAGTTCTGTTTTCTTACTTTCACTAGGGTCTTGACTCCAAATTGAGAATCAATTCTTCCATTTGCCAATGGTATCTTCTTCTTCTCACATACCCCTGCTCTGAAAGTTGCTACTGCACAAAAACAATCACTCAAGCAAGCCAATCTGCACCAATCCTCTGTCACTGCAGTAAAATTTTCATAAGAAGGACTAATCCAATCTGCATCAGGAACATTTACAAGTTGAAATGGATCTGTCTCTGGTAATGTTTCATCACAAAAACTGAATTTTGGTATGCACCCTTTTCTAATGTCATTTGGATCCATGAAAGAGTAACCGGGTATGCATTGGCAAACTGGTCTTTTATCATCACCTAACCTGCAATAGCTGTTATATCCACAGGCTCCACTGCCATATTTACCAACAGTTCTCATGCAGATGTTTGTTGGTATGAAGAATACAGTACTCCAAGACATTGGCCTGCTTCCGTTGCTTGTCGCGGCGCCACTCTTCGGATAGGCATATTGTCTGAAAACTCCATCATAGTCAACAATGGCCCTTAGATAGACTTCTTCTGACAAAGATACTGTCGGAAACACTGTCTTAAGTAGGGTTCCATTTCTTGCAGAGAGATATACGTTGCCAGATTGGTTGAAAATTACCCGAAAGCCACTGCCTATTGTATCTTGGGTTGACCAGTAAGCTCCAGCATCAACATAATCTTCAAATGGAAATTTCGTTGTGTATAACAGAAGGTTTCCATCAGGTTGCAGAATAAATTTGAATCTTCCACTGGAGTAATTCGTTTCGGTGTAACGTGCAATGAGTTGGCTGCCTTGATTCATAGTCTGGGTTGGTAACAATGTGTCAGTAGGATCATCAAAACTCTGCCACAAAATGTTAGAATCTTGGCTTGCCAGCACGAAATTTCCAGTGTCAAGCATGGCTGCATAGGAAACACCAGTAATAGCAGAAAAAGGAGTTGATATTTGCTTTCCTGTTTGATCAATTAGAACCAATTGACCATTTTTGGTAAGCTCAACTTTGGACCCCCTTTGGACCAGTTCGTTTCTGTTAGCTGACCAGACAATGGTTTTTTCAGGGATTTTATTGAACCAAATTGCTAGTAAGAAACCATTTTCTCCAATTTTCTGGAAACCAAAAGCAAAATCACCAGAAGGGGATATCCATGAAGAGTTATCATCATTTTTGGCAGTGAGGGATGAACCCGAAGAAATATTTCGATAACTTTGAGCAGTGGATGACAATGGTAGTAGCAGGAAAAACAGGACAAAGGAAAAAAGACAAACTAGTAGTTTAAAACCCATGGCGTCAAAGGAAAATGGAAAAGTGTTGAGTTTTTAGTAACCATTATTATTAACCTTTTATATATGCTTCAAACAGGAACATGAAACTGGCTTTTCGTTGAATTCTTTATCAGCAAAGTCTACTTCCAAATTCGTACGAGGATTGGCGGCTATACAAAACAAAAAATTGAATATCTCAGACAGCTGTTGAAAATGATTTCTTATTCCATTGTTAATAGTGTGAAGATGTTGACTTTCTATGCTAGCTATGGAACCATTGTTAGTTTGTTACCCTGTTTTTGTTTATTCATTCATTTATTGGCATTATATTTTTTTGGTGGCCATTACATTGTGATCATATTCTGGTTGGGAAAATCTATATACTCGATTCTAATAAATTTGTAAGTTGACTTTTTCTCTTTTGCTTCATTTGTGTCTATCATGTTCTTGGATCTTGAATCAGACCATTTCAATATGGAAAAACATGTGCAGGACCCTCTGTAAAAGGCGATATGGGTGTTGATTAGGAAGACATATTTATAAATTTATTTGACAATGTCCAGCTTGTTCATCAGTTAGACAGACATTTCTAAAATTTCTATTCAGCATGTAAAATGTTCAGAGCTTCCTTGCTTGATTCAAAGCCATAAATAGCTGAACATGTTCAATGTTTTCCTTTAACAGGAAGCTTATAATTTGTAGAATATTTTTCCATATAGAGTTGAACGAAAGTTAAGCTTTGCATGTTGAATTCTTGTTATAGCATTTTGATTTGATTCATGTGGCAGAACCATTGAATTTAACAAAAGAAAAACCCAAGAAACAAGGTTGACTATATATAGCACCAATTTTAGACCATTCTGATAAGAAATTAACTTGACCATCATTCTTCTGTAATTCCTGATTAACTAGAATTTATGACTTTGCTAAAAACGGATTCTGATGGTGGTAAAGGTTCAAAGTTAGGTCATCTCCAATTTAAAAAGTAAATTTAAAAAAAAAATCCTATTTGTTGAAATAATTTTACTTATATTTCTTATGGGGCTTAAATATACATTTTGGCCCTTGAATTGTATAAAAAATACAATTTGACCCTCTAATTTCTGTTTGGGACAATTTTATCATTATATATATTTTTAATAATTTATTTACCATTATTTTTTATATTGAATCATTAAAGGTTTCGGAACGTAGGTATCAAAAAAAACTTCATAACGTATGATACCATTAAATTATGTGGTTATGAAAATTACTTAAAGTTGTATTAATGCTATTGAAACTGAAAAATCATAAGTTTTTTCATTTGCATCACACCCCTATGAATCAAATCACCCTATAAATAAACAAATTTGTGATAACACACCTCGTTGGAAAATCATTTTGATCTTCCCAACGAAATAAAATTTACAGTAGTGGCGGCAACATCATTGTTAAGCTCAAAAATGGCAATTCTTAACGTTGTTTCTGTCTTGCTACTTTTGATTGTAACAGGTGGAGTTGTCATAGCTGTAGAAGACTTTAACCGAGTTATCAAGGCAAATAATTGTGAATATAAAAATAAGTTAATGCATATGCCTTGTATCAATGAAGTTTTCACAAGTATATTCAAAACTGGAACTGTCAGTAATAAGTGTTGTGGCGAACTCACAGTGTTAGGTAAAGCATGTCACGACGCATTTGTCCAGAGAACCCTTCAAAATCCTATATTCAAAAAATTGGATGGATCGACCATTGTGAAGAAAAGTACAGAAACATGGAATCAATGTATCCGGGTTGTCAACAAATGTGTCAAATATTGCTTGAGAAAGTTACATTGATTTCATCTCATAAAAGGTTACCAAGATATAATAACATAATATATATGTATTTAAATTTTATTTTGAGAACCTACTAAAATAGTAATAACATAATATTAATGAGACAACGTTTGTCATGTTTTAATAATATCTTAATATTTATCATCACTTAAATTTGCTCGTGTTTTCTATTTTTAGTCTCACTGCTACTGGTATAGCCAAAACTTTAATTTTTAAATAGAAATGATTATTGTTTTTCTTTTTCAATATTGACTCACAAAAGGAAAAAAAAAGTTTTTTTTTGAAAGTAGGAAAAAAAAAGTTAGATTACGGTAATATAAATTTGTGTAATATAAATTAAATAGTTAATCATGAAAAACGTGGCAATGGTATGTCATCCATTGTAGCACATTGGCATTTTCTATAAGATACTCCTTCCCATTCAAAATAAGTGAAACACTAAAAATATTACACAGACCAAGACAATAATTAGTCGGTTTTAAATTTAATAAAAATTCACTTAAAATGACATAATTATCCTTTTAAAAATTTATATAAACAATTAATTAATAAATCTTCTCTCCCTTTCCGACTTTCCAAGACCACTTAAAAGTTCAACCACTTCAATTAACACATAGGGGTATATATGAAAAAAAGAGTAAAATTGCATTGATTTTGTAATTGTTTCACTTATTTTGAAGAACTGCAAAAGTTAAAAAATATTTCACTTATTTTGAATGAGGGGGAGTAACAGAAACTGAGTTCAAATTCCAATATAGAAATTTATTTTTATATTTTTGGAAAATACAATATGGTCGAGTTCATTAGTCATTATGAAGGCCCCATCGAGCTTCATCTTTGCCGAGCCATCATGCAAGCAATTGGTCAATTGGAAGTTGATAGTATTAGTTGGGCTAAAAATACCCATTCCTACAAAACTCACATTAGAAAACTTAAGTTTTGGTCTCGCAAGACCCATGTTCCTATATTGTGTTTATTCCTGCAAAACTAGGGTGTGCGTTTGTTTAGAAAGCTTTAATTTTGGTCTCCTAAGATATTAATTTTGAACTCTTTATCAACATGGAATTTAATCAAAATGGTCATGGAGGAGCACAAACTTGAATAGTTGAATTATTGCTTCTAATATGATCATAACTTTCTTAATTAATTGTAGGTCGGAGAATTTAGGAAAATTGAGGAAATTTGGACACTGATTATTCCCAGCTTCTAGAATTAATGATTCTTAATCCATTTTTGGACCAACAGATGAATTAGAATACAAAAATTGGACACCGATCAATCCCACCATCTTGTTCGAAATGAATCTTGATCCATTTTCTTGTCTGAAATCGCTCATTGTGGAATCTCCTTGCTCCATTGATCTTGCGCTTCAATATGGGAGCTATCAATGTTGACATTTTTGCCAGGGATTGGAGCAATAGCAAGATGTGTAATGGGGAATAATGCATGAAATTTAGGATTAATTTCAATTTTTTATTATCAGTATTTTTTTTTGCAATTTAATAGTTAATCACATTAGAAGAATTTAACTATGAAATCTTAGGCCAGCTTTACTATATTTATTCACTTTATTAATTACCATGTTGGCAGATTTGTGGAATGACAAATGAGAGGAGGAAAATTCAAAGTGTCACAATAAAATAAAAGGCTCAATTGGTTACATTATTATTTTTAGTTAATATTTATTTATTTTTTTATTTACTCAAAAAAAGAGCCGTTAGCTTTTAAACGCGCCTTGCGTGATTATAACGCTGTGTAGACCGCCTCAAGTAGCATTCTTTCTACCGTTGATTAAACAAACTTTACAAATACACCGAAATTTCTACCGTTGATTAATAAATTCGAAACACAGATAAAAAGGGCAAGAGTGCGCCTATTTCTTCTTTCCCAAACGCTCCCAATATTTTCTAATCCAAATTCCAAAGCTTCGCTTTCTGCCTTCTCTTTTCATCGGTTCACGTAGTTGCTTCTCGGCGATCGCTTATATCCGATTTTCTGCTTTTTCCTCCTTTCTTTAGAATCAAATCTCCCTCACGGTAATCTCTGATCTTATCTCTGATTTCAAATTGTGCAGGTTAGGGTTTGGTACATATTATTTTCCTGAATCCTGACTTGTATTTAATTTCTTGCATAATTGTTTGTTGTTACCGCTACTTAGGGTTATTATTTGCCATTCTCTGCTTTCGTTTTTTTGCATAATTGCCTTATTTAGTATTACTAGTATTTGCATCCTCTGTCTCTGTTCTGTTTTCTTTGGGTACATAAAACATGTATCCAGGATCCTCAATTTCTTATTCAAGATCGAAGGGGCAACCAAGATGCCCGCTTCGGGAAAAGTATTTGGAGAAAAAGAATTCTGAGCTTTCCGACCGATTCATCCCTATGAGATCTGCAATGGATTTCAGCTATGCTCATTACATGTTAACGAAAGGAGACAAGATAAAAAAGACAGAGGGCTCACCTTCCGCCTACCAGAAGGTTTTAGCCGAAGCCTTGAACATGAATCGGACCCGAATTTTGGCTTTCAGGAAGAAGCCACCAAAACCTGTTGATTTCTTCCCTCCGGAGAACTCATCTACTTGGGTTCACTCCACCAAATCCAAGCCTCAAAGACACATTCCCCAGAAGTCTGAAAGAACATTGGATGCTCCAGATATTGTGAATGATTTTTATCTTAACGTATTGGACTGGGGCTGCAATAACGTTTTGTCAATTGCACTGGGAAATTGTGTGTATTTGTGGGATGCTTCTGATAATTCAACCTCAGAGCTTGTTACTGTGGATGATGAGATTGGCCCTGTAACAAGTGTCAGTTGGGCACCTGATGGTCAACATCTTGCAATTGGGTTGAACAATTCTGAAATACAATTGTGGGATTCTGTTTCCAACAGAAAGCTTCGAACTCTGAGAGGTTGTCACAGCGGAAGGGTGGGTTCCTTGGTATGGAACGATCACATCCTTACGACAGGAGGAATGGATGGACAAATTGTAAACAATGATGTAAGGATTCGTTCCCATGTTGTCGGAACGTATAGAGGGCACCAGCTAGAGGTTTGTGGCCTGAAATGGTCAACTTCTGGACAACAACTAGCCAATGGAGGCAATGACAAACTTGTGCACATATGGGACAGCTCCATGGCATCTTCTGATTCACCGAGACAATGGCTACACAGGTTGGAGGGTCACACTTCTGCTGTCAAAGCCATTTCCTGGTGCCCTTTCCAAAGCAATTTGCTGGCCACTGGTGGTGGTGAGGCTGATGGAACCATCAAATTTTGGAACTCACATACTGGTGCATGCTTAAATTCAGTGGAAACTGGTTCTCAGGTTTCTGGTTTGCTGTGGAGCAAGAATGAGAGAGAGCTTCTGAGCTTTCATGGATCTCCTGAGAATCAATTAACCCTTTGGAAGTATCCATCAATGGTTAAGATGGCAGAGCTAACTGGCCATACTTCTAGAGTGCTTCACATGGCTCAGAGCCCCAATGGCTGCAAAGTTGCATCGGCTGCAGAGGATGAGACACTGAGATTCT
>AWUE01024804.1:0-13984 GCA_001974825.2 Corchorus olitorius
TTGTTCGCTGATAGTGATAAGAGAAATAGACTAGAAGACTGTACATTCTTTTCATCAGCTGCTGCAGAATTGACGTTCGTAAGGCTTCTTTCTTCCTAGACAGTAAAGACTAAAGAAGCTGCTTTAAAGTTTACGCCCTTTGATTTGCAGCATTTTCCTGCAGCCTATGGTTAGCCTAGAGCATACTGAAATTAGAATTGAAACTACTTGTTTCTGCCTGCTTTGGTTCTGTTCATGAATGTGGTTTTGTGTATATAGAAAACTTAAAGGTCTAGTTTCTTGCTTCCCAGTTAACTGTTATGGCTTGTTGTCTCTTTGTCATGGTCATATTGTACATAATTAAATACCAATGGTGTTGTGAAGAATGAATAAAACTGATAGCAACTCTTACTTTAATTTGTGTTTTTTCTTTATATTTTTGTGATCAGAAATCTTACATATTTTTGTGCTTCCCATATGAGTACTGTCATGTCATCTTTAGAGGAAGTTGGCATCAATGATCATGTTACCTATGATTCTAGAAACCGCAAAAATTAATTAGTTGAACAAAATTGGGTAAATGGACTTGAGAGATGGGAGAAGAGAAGCTTCCATTGTTATTTCTTCTTTATTGTTAATAGTATAATTTTTTTTATGGAAAGTCATCTACACTCATATGGAAGAAAAAGTATGTTCTTTTGTCACCCACCCTTCTTGTTTTTAGACATGTAATCTTCTGGCCTAAAGAAAAAGACATGAAATCTGATTGTAATTATTACTTGACTTTTTATGGGTAAACTTACAATTGTTGTCAGTACTATAGTTATATGGGTATCTATAATCATGGTTAGTAAAGAATGAAGAGCATATACTAAATGAAGTCTGATAAATGTTGCCTTTAGGAACTAAAACTAAAACAAAGAAAACAATCACTTTGCATCTGGGGTCTGAACTTTTGATTTATTCTTACACTGAATGTGGTTGAATCATATGGACTGGTATCCAATTTCATTCATTCAATGGAATCATTTTGTTTTCTTTTGTTTCATAGCTTGTTTCTGCCCTCTTTGAGTAATTTGCGTGTTAGTATCAGGGATTTTAACAAGCAGTTTGGAATTGGATGACAGTTAACAGGAACCTGCAAAACAAAGCAGTCTGGCACACCACTAGTAGTATATAGTATATAATAACAAGACAAGTAGCTGTAGACAAGGGTCTAGTTTCTTGCATCCCAGTTAAATGTTATGACTTGCTGTCTCTTGACATGGTCATATATATTGTACATAATTAAATACCAATGGTGTTGTGAAGAGTGAATAAAACTGATAGCAATTTTTATTTGAATTTGTGTTATTTCTTTATATTTTTGTGATCAGAGTTCTTACATATTTTTGTGCCTCCCATATGAGTACTGTCATGTCATCTTCGAAGCTGGCATCAATGACCTCACCTTGCCAATGATTCCAGAAACAGCAAAATTTAATAAGATGAATAAAATTGGGTAAATGGACTTAGAGATGGAAGAAGAGAAGCTGCCAATGTCATTTCTTCTTTATTGTTAATAGTATAATTCTTTTTATGTGATTAATATTCAGAAGGCATTGTTATTTCTAAATTCTAATTCTAACCCATACAGCAAGTTTTCAAAGTTACAACTGGAATGAGAAAGATGCTAGGTTGTGTTTGTTGCAGGGCAGCCAAAGTTTGATAAACAACTTTTCCAGCTTATATATTGGACAGGGCCTGGAGCAATTTTGCCAGAAAAAATCACAGGAAAGTTTTTGGTAATTTGAAATTATGTAGTTCCATGAAAATTACTACTAGTTCACTTGTATATTGGTAAGCATTTGAACAGAGTGTCAAAATAGTTGTATCTGTGCCATAAATGTTGTAATTTAAGTGGCGATATCATTATGTCTAGCAGACATAAAAGTTTCCTTGTTGTTTGGTAGATTCCTATCTGAATTCTATGTAAAGAGTGCAAATAATGAACAAGGTTTTAGAAGAAAATAGCAATGAACAAAAGAAGAAAACATGAATGGAATTGGATCCAAGCTGGGCAGTCTCACCAGTCAACAGATTTCCAAAAAAAAAAAAAATAAAATAAATTTCCACTGCCTTGAACCCGGTTTCCATATCTTCGAGGAAATACCAATGTGCTACAGCGGATGACATGTCCAAATTTTCATGATTAACAATTTAATTTATATATCACACAAATTTATGAGTAGATTTAAGTGATGATTTATAGGATATATTAAAAAATGACAAACAATATTTTATTATATAGCACGTAATTTGTCAAAATAGAATTTAAATACATGTTATATCATGTTGTTATATTATTATTATATTTATTTATTACAATGATTGGACCCTCATTAACAAGTAGATCAATTTAAATAATGATTAATCTGTAACAACAGACAAATTCACATTACTCATCATCCTCCAATTTGATTATATCTTTTTATTTTTATTTTTAATTACATACGTACTTAACTTTCAAATTAATAAGCAATTCTTTTATTGATTATCATGTTTCAAAATTTGTCATGAAGTATTGTAGAAACTACATATCGCATGAAAGACATAACTCTCTTCACCTGATTTAAATAATGCCATGACACATGAGACATTTAACATGTTTATTTAATTTTAGAAAATGCTACCAAACCAATTAATTAAGCAGCCTCTCTTTAATTTTGCTCAACAAAAATTTTAATGGAAATAGAAAATTACCTAACTTGAAATTCTTTTATTGTTTTTGATGGGAAGAAGCAGACCATTTATTAAATGAAACCACACCATATTACTAGCCCAGGATTTACATAACAATAGCTTACTTTTCCCTAGTAGGCTAGTACTACTACTGATCATTGAGCCAAGTTATTTTGGCCCTTCATATGAACCAAAGAATAGCTACCAACCACTAACCTCCAATGGAATTATATATATTACTTTAACAACTTGATTAAATTAGTGTATATATGTCTTCATGGTTTCAATATTGATTTAATGAGTTTCATATGATTGGCAAATCAGCAAAAATTAATGGCTTCTTTTTTACCTTCTTATGTCATAATTCGACCATGCTGTTTCAAGCAATATTATACAAGACCTCAAGCCTTGCAAGTCAGAGCTCAGAGCTTTAGAGATCATGAAGGTATATATGTTTTTGCTTAAGGTAATATTGACCCTTTATATTTCAAGTTTGATGTCTTATTTAGATTTTATGTTTCTGTAATGGCATGGCTGCAGGTAGATCAAGCAACAGCGTCGACGCGAATTTGGGTGTTCTTAGAGAGAGAATAGAGCAGGTTAAGATCAAGGAGAGAGTGGAGAGATATAATAATGGTTGGAATTATAGATCACCAGGGTATAACTATAAACTCAAGAGAGAGTTGGAGTTGTCACAATTTTTTGAGCTTGTAAGTTTGGTTGCAGCAGCTCTTGGATTTACCTTGTTTACAGCCACATTTTTCCTTTGCCTTTTTTCTGTTTTTGTTCATTTAATTTGAATCAAGGGTTTTAACTTTTAACTTTCAGTAACTATTCCGGAAATTGCATCTTCCTGTTAGATAGAGCTCATATGATTTTTGATGTTCAATCTCTTTGGTGTACTTTTTTTTTGTTTATAATTAAATTTTGTTTCTAATTTCCATCAAAACAGTCACAATTCACAAACTATTCCATTTTACCTTGTTATGAATAGAATCATACCAAGCATTTGATGCATAAATGATTGAATTTCCTTAGGTCAGGGTTAGATTGAAAAAACGTGAGGAATGATAATAAACGTGAGGAAGTGTTTCGCCAGCCGCCCGAGCAAGTGTTAGGACTTAGGAGCCATCAAAGCTGATGAGATGTGCATCGCTTTTTCTAGAGTGTTGGTCCCAAATGTGGTGTTAGAGGGGTGAATACCCCACTTCGAAAATTCTTTCAACTTAAGAATTTTTTTGCAACACAGAAAATTAGTGCGACCAGATAGATGAAAGAAACCAGTGTGAATAAAATGAACAGAGCAGATAAAAAGAGCAAGCAATAAATGGATGTGATAGAGATGGAGAATATGGCAGAGCAGAATTAAAAGAATTAAGAACAATCTTGCAAAGGATCAAGCAAATACAAAGAATAAGAGTGTTGTACGGCTTGGAGAAGATTCTTGAGAGTAAATGCTTTCAAAGTAGTTCTTGAATGCTCAAAACTACTTCTCAACGGTCATTTAACGTCTTACATACGTATCTGCCGAAACTAACTGTTGGAGCGTCTTTTTGAATTTTTATCCCGTTATTTTGTCGTTTTCCGGCGCTGTTAAAAACTGTCAGGATGTGCTGTCGACCTTCTTTAGTCCCACTAAATTGTGCCTCAGAATTGGTGGCACTAATATTGCTCTTTCTTGCTTTCTTCAGTCAGTTCTTCATATGCATTCTTTTTGCTCTGACCTCAGTCCCACTGAAATGCTTCTTGAACTTGTTGTGGACTAAGTCTTCTTCAATTTCACCTTAGCTGTACTCACTGAGGAGGGTTTCACTCGTAGTGTGTTTCTGTTGTGATATTGAGTCTTGTATAGATAGGTTTGCGCATAATCACATTTAAGTGTGTCACTCAATTTGTCACTGCACACTAGATAGCTTGGTTAGTCCCACTAATATAAAATGTTTTGTTATCATCAAAAACTATATGGAGTCAACATAGAGGACATACTATAAGTTAATTCTTAGCAAAAAAAATAGGCTTATTGCTAAAAGGGCCCCTGAATTTACACAAAACGGCCAAATAAGGCTCTGAACTCTAATTGCAGCCAAATAAGCCCCTAAACTCTTCAAAAAGGCCAAAGAAGCCCTTTTTTGATGGCTAAATGTTGCAATAAGGCTAAACGTTTCAAGGTTTTCTCAAATAAGAATCAAAATACACAATTCCAACAAATTAAAACACATAGTAAATTTTTACAAATTAGGAAATCCTTAAATGAATACCAATGCTTCTCATGCGTACACATTAAATTTGATAGAAAAATGATATTACCATGCTAATTAAAAATCAAACCCTATTAATCAAAATAATTTCATTAAACGTAATATGATATAAAATTATCGTGTGCTTTTCAGTTTATATATATCTCACACTAGTATTAACTTATATTGTACCCAATTTGTAAAAAAATATTAAGTATGTATTTCAGTTTGTTGAAATTGTGTATTTTGATCCTTATTTGAGAAAATTTTGAAACATTTAGTCCTTATTTAAGCATTTAGCCGTCAGAAAATGGCTTATTTGGCTTTTTTAAGAGTTCAGGGGGCTTATTTGGCTGCAATTAGAGTTCAGAGACTTATTTGACCGTTTTGTGTAAGTTCAGGGGCCTTTTTGAGCAATAAGCCCAAAAAAATACTATAAGTTAATTTGTCTTTTTTGCTTTCTGTGTTTCACAAAAAAAATATCATTTTTAGGAGAAATTATTGTCACATTAAATCAACTCCTAAAATTTAGACACAAGTTTAGTTCAAGGTTTAGCCATTTTAAAATAAAGGCCAAGTCCCCAAAATTAAAATTTCATTGTGATAGGGGTTTTAAGAATCTCTTAATTATCATCATATTAGTTGTTGGTTTGATAACTAATAGCTTGTGGTGGGTGAATCCACCTAATAATTTCTCAACCTTGCATGTCTTGAATTATTGCTGATTCAGTCTGAACTATGGTCCAAAGCATGACCCAAACCAATTATTTCAAAAATCGACCTAAAGACATTTTCATCAGGTCTGTGGTAGAATCGAAGGGTGAGGGTTTTATAATGATTCCTCAATTTTTGTTACAAAAGAACAAGAATATAAAAGAGGCTAAGAACGCGATACACCTATTCCCTCACGATTCTCATTCAAAAGTGGCTGAATTTGGAGCGGAGGGTCTTCACAAAAACTAACTGCCTGAGATAAAAGAATGCGCTAAATCTGCAAGTCGATCAGCAATACCTTCTCGGCAAATATGTCTAATTAATATCAACAATCCACTCACCTTTGATAAATCCCTAACAATCATCGATGAGAGTGTGGCAAAGGTGGAAGTCAATAACACTATCTCGATGAAACTGAACGACTTAGCATCAAGCTCAACAATTAATCTTCCAAACATTACGCGTCTTTGCCAAAAGCAATCAATGCCTCCTCAATAGAAGAAATAAGAACTCTCTCTCTCCGTATTAACCGAACCGCTTTGAACCACATAAATCGCTTATATTGTTTACATTTAATTTATTGTTTGATTTCGATTTCGTGCAACAACTATGTATGTACCTTTTCAACTCAAAGAGTTGAAAATCGACTCCATTGAAAAAGTAACCACTATAAGCATGGAATGTGACAAGGAACATGCGGGAGTTTTTGAATCATGACCATGGCAAAATTCAAGGAATTGACCGTAGAAACGATTGATGGCAGCAAAATTTAAAAAGAAATTTGTCAACATTCCATGATATAAATAGTATATAGTAGCTTTTTTTTCTTTATAATTTTTGGTACATTCCCATGATAAAAATATATATAATATTACATGACTAACAAACACGTTTCATTATAATAAAGATATATTTATATATGGTTGAAACACAAGGAAAAAAAAATGCAAAGCAAGAAACTAAAAAGGAAACAAAAATGTCTGGCTGCCATGGCCCATATGTGAAATGATTGATTAATTAACAACGAAAACAGAGACTTTGACATCAACTTAACTAGAACAACAAAACAAGAGTAGGTAAGCTTTTACAGATTCTAAGAATCTAAAGTATTAGCAAAATATATAGTGTAACTTGATCGTAAGAGTTGGCTAATATATAAGACTATACTATTGTCTAGAAAAGCATAATTCCTAGGACAGAGTGTCAAATTCTCATTCTTCAAATAAATTCTTTATTTTAAAAATAAAATAAAAACCGTTAGATTTGAATTGCTATCACTTGTCTCATTGATTCTTCTGTTGCCATGATTGTAATTGTTGACAAGCTTGTTAACATATGAATTTTATTTTTTATTTTATAAAAAATAACATAATTTTCATTCATAAAAATAAATGACAATGATCATATCATGAATTACAATAGATTGAAAATAGTTAATTTCCTTTTTTAGGTGTAGATCTTGAACTTGCTTCACTTTATAATCCGAATCGGGTTCATCTGAAGTTTCGAACTTTTCTTGTAAATCTTTAACACGCACAATACCTTCTCGTTTTTGTTTCTATGTATTCTTTTCAACAAAATACTTTAAACAATGACAGAATATTGGTAAGTGATTTGTAAACTAAGAAAAATTAACCGAACCAAACAAATTTAAAACAAAATGGACTAACTCAAATACTAAGTGTTTATACCTCAATTTACAATTGAGGGTAAATTGGTCTTCACATGATTTATATCAAGATGAGTGGTCAAGATTTGATTACAAATCCTGAAGAAACTTAGTTTCTGCACCACCCTAGTTCTAATTGAATTAGGAAATTCTTGTAATTAATTAATTAAGGCCGAAATTATTAATAAATAATAATAATTTCGAAATTATTATTATTATTTCCATATATGCCGCCTAAAAATAGGAGAGTGGCAAAGAAAGTCAATCGGAAGCAGTTTCCTTTGATATTGCTGCCTGCTAGGGAGGCAAACAAGTAAAAAAGGAAAATTGCTTATCATCTGCCCATGAGATGAAAAATACCTCATGGACTCACATAGCAAGTCCCAAGTCGTCTCCCATACAGAGGAGAGGCCGCCCTCTGCCCTGCAGAGAGATATTTTTCTCTTCCTGCAGGAAGGAGGCAGAGAGCTAAAATTTGTCAGCAAGAGAAACATCTGTGCACGTGAGAGAGGCATGAGATTTTCAACCTCACAGCTCCTCCATATAGTCGACCAACCATAGTGGAGAAATCGCCTAGCCTTGTTCCCCTCCCCGGGAGGCGAAACTGCAACTTGTATTTTGTTCAATTAAGGACAAAACGGTAAAATTGATCAATTGAAGAGGCTAGAGCTGCAATTTCTACCAAGGAGAATATCATGATGATCCTTGAGCTATGTAGATCATCTTGGTAAAATTTCACCTCATTCTGACATCGGAGTAAAAACTTATGCCTGGTTTTCAGTTAAGGACGTTTTGGGGAGTGAAACCAAGTTCACCATGAAGGAGAGCTCGAATTCACTTGAATTTTTTTTCCATAGTCTTATGGAGATAATCTAAGCCTACTGGTGAAATTTTGGCTTATTCCGAGATCGTTTGCAACTTTTGCATTCTTTTCAGTTAAGGACATGTGGCTTTCTCACCCCGGTTTAAGCCATTTTCTTAATTAATTATTATTTTCATGATTTGAAGAGCTAAATATGGCTAAGTATGAGTAATTTCGTGGCTTTGATGATCAAAGTTCAATTCATGATGTCAATTGGCCAGTACTTAGTCAAAATAGCTAAATTCAGCATAAAAGAAGCAACGAAGGCCTGCTGCAGTGTGATAGGAAGAAGGAAGAATTATCATCAACTACCCAGGAGGAAGATTTCCATCTCCCATCCAAGCAGTGTGGCGCCCTGACATCTATTTTTCCCTCTCCCTAGTAGTTGGAAGCAATCAGAAGGAGAAAGAAGCTTCATTGCACATTCCTAGAAGCTGTCATCTGCATAGGAGGAGGATTTTGCTTTTCTTAGCAAGGCAAGCCCATTAATTCCAAAGCCCATACCGCCCCCTATATAAAGGGAGGCCATTCTCAGGTTTTAGGCAGATATCACTCATCTCAAATTCAGCTCCTGAAGCTACAAACTTGCTCTGCGCAAAAAACAAGCTCCGTGCTTATTTTCTCTCTGGCTCTGCGCCATTTTCCTCTTGTTCATCACGAGTTCTTACTCGTTCTTCATATTTTTCTTGCTTAGATCTTGTCTCAAGACATTCAAACACTCTTTTAGTGTTTTTCTCTTGTTTCAATCTTGTCTCCGGACATAAAAACACTGTACACGTGTTTCTCTTTCAGAAATAACAAATCAAATTGTTATTTTCTTTTCAATTTCAATTGCAATCAAAGCAGATCTCCCAGATCTGATCAAGTTAGAGGAAGGCCCAGTTATGGAAAGCAATTGTTTGTGGATCCAATGATTTAAATGCTCCGGTGTGACTTTGATCCAGTCCCCATAAACGCTCTGATCTTTTAATCTGCTGCTCCGCGCTCCAGATCCAATTTTTTCACCCTCTTTGTCAATTTCAGCAAATTGATTGGCACGCCCTTATGCTGTCATAAAGAATTCTCCGCGAAAACTCTAGCAAGAGATTTTTGGCGCAACACTAAGATCTAAAGAATATTCAGAAACTCATAACCCAAACAAATAAATATGAAGGATGTTATTAATTGTAAAACAAAAGATAAACGGAAACAAAATTAAAAATCAAAAATCAAAAACTCCTCCCCAATTGACAATGAGGAAGAGGAAAAAAAAAACAAAAGAAAAACTGAAAGGAAAAGAGGGGAGGGGTAGAGGCGGATATATATGAACTTTAATTGGTTAATTGCTCAAATAAGGGTTTAACGTTTGCCAAAATACTCAAATTAGGGTCTGATATTTTAATTTGACCAAATAAGGGCCTAACATTATCGAAAATGCTTAAATAAGGGCCCGATTTTTTAATTTGGCCAAATAAGAGCCTAACGTTATCGAAAATGCTCAAATAAGGGTCTGACGTCAGTTTGGATGACGCGTGAGAATTTTCGATGCAAGCCCTTATTTGAGCATTTTGGCAAACATTAGGCCCTTATTTGGTAAAATTAAAAGATTAGGCCCTTATTTGAGCATTTTGGCAAACGTTAGGCCCTTATGGTCAAATTAAAAGATCAAACCCTTATATTTAAACATTTTGGCAAACATTAGGCCCTTATTTGGTCAAATTAAAAGATCGGTATTTGAGTATATTTTGGCAAACGTTAGGCCCTTATTTGAGGAATTAGCCATTTTAATTTGATTATGATAACAAGGGAAAAAAATATTAATTGCTAAAAGTGACCGATTCTAAAGTGGAGGCGTATGTGGACGTTAAACTATATATAAAATTAATTTATTATAAAGAGTTTCATTTCAAGATGTTTTGCTATATTATATGTCTTTTTTGGTATAACTATATTATGTCCTTAATTGGTGAAAGAGCCATTAAAATTGGGTGGGAAAAGTGTGAAATCAAAAAGGTTCAACTTCCCATTCAGAATTTGCTACAAGGTGAGAGTTTCGATCTTATACGCATATCGATGTTCACAATTTTAATCTTTGGCAAAAGAAGTGATCAACTTTTCTTATATTACTTTACTGAAACAAATGCAGACTTTGATCAATTTAACTATTCAAAAACTTGTAATTAACGACAAATATCTCAAGTATATATATAAAGGTCCTAAATTCATACTAACCCAAGGATATCAAAACCTTAAAATTTTAACCATCTTTATCAAAAAGGGCATTTTCCTTGAGCATCATGGAGCTTCAATTTCCCTCCTTCACCACCCTACTCCTCACTTTCTTTTTCCTTTTCATGGTATTCAAAATTCTAAAAATTGGATCAAATTTTTTTGCCAAAAATCCCAAACCAAAGCTTCCTCCAGGGCCACGAAAACTGCCTCTCATAGGTAACATGCATCAACTGATTAGCCCTCTGCCCCATCAAACTCTAAGAAATTTAGCCATGAAATATGGACCTTTAATGCATCTTCAACTTGGTGGAGTTCCCACCATTGTGATTTCGTCCCCAGAAATTGCAAAAGAAGTTTTAAAAGACAATGGCACCATCTTTGCCCAAAGGCCAAGGCTTCTTGCTCCTACGATTTTGTCATACAATGCTGTAAGCATCGTCTTTTCACCACATGGCAACTATTGGAAGCTGTTAAGGAAAATCTGTACAATGGAGCTTTTGAGTCCAAGTCGTGTCCAATCATTTCGATCCATTAGGGAAGACGAAGTTTCAGCTCTAATTAATACCATAGCTTCGGAGGAAGGCAAATTGATTAATCTAAGTGAGAAAGTTTTCTCAATGATTTATGGGATTACTTCAAGGGCTGCCTTCGGAAATAAAAGCAAACGCCAAAAAGAAATTATAAGGGTCGTAGCTGAATCCACGAAGCTGGCCAGTGGTTTCTGCTTGGCTGATTTGTATCCTTCTAGTAAACTGCTTAAACTCTTCAGTGGAGTGAGGATTCAACTCGAGAAGCTTCAACGAACTTCCGATCAGATTCTTGAAACCTTCGTCATCGAGCACAAAGAGAAACTCATGAAGAGGAAATTAGAAAACGGCCGTAATGATCAACACGAAGACGAAGATCTTCTAGATGTTCTTCTTAGACTTCAAGATTCCGATGACGAAATCCCTCTAACGAATGACAAAATCAAAGCAGTTATCTTGGTACGTATCATAAAAGAAAAGAAAAGTCAAACATAATTTAACTTTTTTGGAAAAAAAAATATTTTAACTTTGACCAATTTTTTTAAATAATATAAATCAAAATAATTTTTTAAAATAACACTTGTCAACTTTAATTTATATACTTTTTGATACATTTTTTAAAATTTTAATTTTAAATTTTTTTTATAAATAATGGTAAAAATGAATTATGTTTGATCAGATTGTAACTTATAAATAGTAACAGAGTGAGTATCAGTTTCAACTCAATCCGTAATGAATTTTTATGAAACCAACGTAATAAAACATCTAATCAATTCATGTTTTAGGACATTTTGGGAGCTGGGAGTGAGACAGCATCAACAACAATAGAGTGGGCAATGTCAGAAATGCTAAGAAACCCCAGTTTGATGAGACAAGCACAAGCCGAAGTGAGACATGTTTTCAATGGAAAAGGTAAGGTTGACGAAGCCGGGATTCATGAATTGAAACTCTTGAAATCAATTGTAAAAGAAACTCTGAGATTACACCCGCCGGTACCTCTTCTACTACCCAGAGAGAGTGACGAAAATTGTGTAATTAGTGGATACGATGTAGTTGCAAAGACAAGAGTTATAGTTAATGCATGGGCCATGGGAAGAGATCCAAGGTATTGGAAAGAAGCTGAACGATTTTATCCCGAAAGGTTTTTGGATACTTCTATTGATTTTAGGGGAATGAATTTTGAATATATTCCATTTGGTGCCGGAAGGAGGATTTGTCCAGGGATTTCGTTTGCACTGCCCAGCATGGAGTTACCCCTTGCAAAATTGCTATACCATTTTGATTGGGAGCTCCCAAATGGAAGCAAGTTTGAAGACTTGGACATGGATGAAAGTTTTGGCCTAAGTATGAGAAGGAAAAATGATTTGTTCTTAATTCCCATTGTTTATCATCCTTCTAATTATTAGGGGGTATAATAAGGTGATTGCAAATTTTAATTATGTACGTTTTCTTAAATTCTTTTCCTTTTTTCTTTGTTTAGAAACTTTTTGGTATGGAAAAATGTTTTAAGAATGTATCTTTATTTAATTGTAATTTTTAATTTTTCCCCATCCTTATGTACGTGTATGTAACTGTGAACAATTAAAAGTCAATTGGAAATAAAACGAATAAACCTAATTGTTGCGTTTTGAGTGGCTTGGCAATTTACTTCTTTTGTCCTTAATGACTTTTGCTTATTAGTTTTTACCTTATGTCTATTTTGGTAAAAAGGATGTGATATATATATATTGAATATAGGGCAATAGTTGAAAAGGCTCAAGGCGTGAATTGCTATTTGCAATTTTGTGTGCCTTGTGTGCCGCCGTCCACTATTTCTTCAGAACAGAGAGTTTAGCTTCTCAACCTTCTAGTTTTGGCTCTTGGTTCTTTCTTTTGTTGGGATATTTGGTTAGACAAGCTGCTTGTAACCTCTCTTGACATAGTAGAATTATTCTCATTATCTCTGTTCATGGATGTAGACTTTTACGCCAAATCACGTAAATTCTATTTTTATTGTGGGTTATTTTTCCTGATTATTTACTTGTTTATGTCTAACTATATTTCTTGTGGATTGATTTGCCTGCGTATTAGTAAATTTGGCTGAGCCAACTATAACAAATTGGCATCAGAGCTTCGTCCGGGCATCCCGAGTGATTTCGTTAGTCTTTGCGATAACTGCAGAGCTGATTAGTTTTGATTTTGAGTTGCCTCCGTTGTTTGGCTTCAGTTTTCTGGTTAGTTAGCTGGTATGGCTATAAACATGTCTTCGACGAAATTTGATATTGAGATATTCACTTGGAAAAATAGTTTTAGTTTATGACGCACCAAGATGCGAGCAATTTTGGTTCAGCAAGGACTGGTTAAGGCTTTGAGTGGCATTATATTTATTGCTAAGGATTTACATGTGAGGTAACATCCCACATTATGAAGAGATGGTTTGTTAGAGTAGCTTATATATATGGAGGACCCAAGAAACCATTAGTCTAGGATTTTGGCTTCAGGTTGGTGTCCGACATGTATATGGGCTACTCGGTGGGCCTTGCTAAAGCAGACAGGGCCCGATTCCTCTCCCAACAAGTGGTATCAGAGCTCGGTTAGACTCGATCGGTGTGGCCCATGAGCACAGTGAACCTGGTGTGCTTATTCAGGGGTATGCAATTGTGGAGTGTTGGACCCTTGCACTCCACCAGTTAAATCTTGGATGGTTGGTAATTGATTTAAGACTTAACGGGTTGGGCCGCATGGGGGAGAGATGAGGACTCACAAGTGAATCGGGGGAGATTGTTAAGGATTCACATGTGAGGGTACATCCCATATCATGAAAAGATAGGTTGTTAACATCCCACATCATGAAGAGATGGGTTGTTAGAGTAGCTTATATACATGAAGGACCCAAGAAACCATTAGTCTAGACTTTTGGGTTCAGGTTGGTGCTCGACATGTATATGGGCTGCTCAATGGGCCTTGCTGAAGCAATCAGGACCCGTGTTTCTCTCCCAACACTAATATCAACACAATGTCATGAGATGTCCATGTTAATGAGATGTCCATGTTAATTAATTAAGATGAAGGTTCAATAGGGATT